>CAJHQP010000275.1:0-223864 GCA_905132765.1 Moricandia arvensis | reverse complement strand
AATGCTACAAAGTTGACAAAAAAGCTAACATGATTGATGAACGTGGCATTGTATTATTACAATAATATTTGCAGAAAAAACGCGAAGCATTTGGCATAGGATCCAAACTTTTTTATAAAAAATTTGTTCCTGAGCATAGCAAAGTGAAACATTTGGCATAGGATCCAAACTTTTTTAGAAAAAAAATTACAAGAAAAAGATCCTTAATTTATTAAAATAATATTTATAAAATCATTACTAAATTGTTTAGGGTCTCTAACATCTTAGATACGTCTCTGATTAGAACCTACATATCCAATGTTAGTTTGACAGAACAACTACCAATAACGTCTAGAGGTTGTTGCACAAGAGTGGAGACGTACATGCGAACGATCTGTTAATGTTGCATTTAAATTTTGACAATGTCACCAATAAATTATATTGGTGAAGTCACCCATTTGCCGGTTTAGCATAAGAACATGTCCAATCTTACTGTGAAAATTATTGCAAAATAGAGTATAAATGGAGTAATGTGTTTTTTATTTGTTTATGACTGCATTTTTACTCTATTTTGCAATAATTTTTGTAGTTGGGTTGGAAATGCTTTAAGTGACGCACTCGTAAAAGAACTTTATTGTTTGATCTTATTTCAGTTAAATAACGCACTTCTATATAACCTCATCTAAATAGCTGCTTTTCATGTGCGTTTTTGTCAAATATGCAAAATCTTGGACAAAATAAATATTGTCTTATCTTGTCAAATATGCAAAACCCTAGACTAAATAAATATTGTCTTTCAATTGAAACATAAAAGGATTTTGAATTTTAACAAGAAAATAAAATAATATATGAAAATTACATTGCATTCTTTGATGATGTACAATATGTGACTGTTTAAAGTTGAGATAACTACATATGATTGTCTAAAGTAAAAATCCAATTTACAACATATGATTCTCTAAGTAATACGAAATCATCCAAATGTGGTTTTATAATCATAAAGTATATCAACTAATCATTGACTACGTAAAATATGATTAAAATAGTCAACCATTAAAAAATTAACGGAAACAATTATCTTTCCGTTAATCAGTTAACGGTTGACTATTTCAGTCTTAATTTCGCGCAGTCAACTATTAGTTGGGGAATATGTCTATGCGAGCAATACTTGAGTATTAAAATTGTCGATTTCAAATACTTGGGGAGTAAAAAACCCGTTTTCCCTCTTTCCTTTATATTTTATTTTCACTGATTTATTTAATATTTTACGCTTTAAATAAGTTCAAAAGAAAGATTTACAACCACCACATACTCAAAGAATATCTACTATACTAAAAGAGTTTAAAAATTAGTATATGTTGGGGTCAAAAACGGTAATCTCAAAATTAACGTCTAGGATCACATCTCTTAAGGAAAACTTTCTCAAAATAATTTCAAGAAAGGTCATAAGAAGAAAACTCCAGAACAACGACCGCGTCGAAAACACAGACAATGTCAAGTTCGATCAACAAAATATGACTCGCCCGATGGCGAGACGGGAGAACCACATCCAACTACGCCATCATGCGAGTTGGATCGACCAATCTAACTCACCATCAGGTGATTTGGATCAGCCAATCCAACTTGCCTGATGGCGAGTTGGTTGTGCCTCATCCAACTCGCCATCAGCCGAGTTGGGTCGATCAATTCATTTTGCCTAATGACGAGCTGGATCAGTCCTAACCGACTCACCGTCAGGCGACCTAGATCAACCCTCATTAACCAAACCTTTACTTTTTCTTCGGGCCTTGATTGAAATGTCCCTTGTTCCATCTCGATGGAAGTTACCGTTGGAGCTTTATGATAAAACCACAAAGACTCGTTTTCTTGTATAAGTTCAAATTGATCGTATAAACAACGGTTGACTAAAGACCTTAGTTTCCTCAACCATATGATTAATTTGAACTATTATAGAGCCAGCTTCTTATCAAATATGTTATTTCGAAAGAAATCGTAAAAACGTTTAAGTTTAAAAACGGCCCGAAAAGGTCTAAAACGTGGCTAAAAGCCCACTTACAATTTCAGACGTACTTGATCCTAGAGTTATTATGACCGTCTTTCTATTATTTGTAAGAAAAGATAAATGTCAAGTTTCAAAGGATAAACATGAAGATCGAGAAAATGAAATATTTCCGCAAAGCGATAAACTCGACCTAAGGGCAGAAAAGAAAAGGATGGTCGACCTAGAAGGCATATATAAGGGAAACTAAAGTAAGAAGCACCGAGATCCAAAGATTGAGACTTAGAGAATTTTTGTTAGCTTAGAATAATTTAGAACTTAGGTGGCCAGAGTAGGAAGGTTATATTTAGAACGATTTTCTGCTTATGTTATGCGATTATCTTTGTTAGCAATTCCACGGTTGGGCTACAGCCTCAGGCGCGAACACAGCCACAATGGTCACCCCTCCGTCAGGAGCAGCGTTGTACAAGGGCAGTACCACGACTGAGGGAGCCAAGGCGTTATCTAGAGTAGGGAAATTCAGTGGGACAGAATGCGTTGGACTGATCACCCCCTCGGCGTCGATGTGATCCATTTCATCCTGAAAAGAGAGGAACTCTGCAATATGATCCAGAATCGCTCTGGGTAAGGAGAGTCAGACATACTCGCATGAAGGGCCTTGCTCATCTCAGTATCACAACTCTTATGGCCGCTACGGGAAGAAGACATCTTTGCGGAGGGAAGCTTTTAAGAAAGAAGGCAGATAAAAACTTAGAAAGTTGAGAAAGTGTGGAGAGAATGAAGAATGGGAGTCCAATACTTATAAGAGAATAAGGGTGAGGTAGTTCTCCGCATTAAAATAATCGACAAAAGTCTTTCGAGGAAAGTCATTCCTAGTCGTAGATTCTGATTAACAACATCACTCGCACGCAAGAATCACGCCCGAAACTTACGAGCTGGGGGCTAACTGTTGAGGTCAAAAACAGTAATTTCGACATCAACGTCTAGGATCGCAATTGTTAAGGAAAACTTTTTCGATTAATTTCAAGAAAGGTCCTTAGAAGAAAACTCCAGAACAACGATCACATCGAAAGCACGGACAATGCCAAGTTGGATCAACCAAATCCGACTCGCCTGATGGCGAGATGGGAGAACCATATCCAACTTGCCATCAGGCGAGTTAGATAAGCCAATCCAACTCGCCTGATGGCGAGTTGGTTGTGCCTTATCCAACTCTCCATCAGACGAGTTGGGACGATCAATTCATTTCGCCTAATGACGAGCTGGATCAACCATCTTCGACTCACCGTCAGGCAACTTGGATCAATCCTCATTAACCAAAACTTAACTTCTTCTTCAGGCCTTGATTGAACTGTCCCTTATTCTGTCTCGATCGAGTTTACCATTGGAACTTTACAATAAAACCGCAAAGACTCGTTTTATCGTATAAGTTCAAATTGGTCGTATAAAACGTCTATGGTTAACTAAACACCTTAGTTTCCTCAACCATATGATTAATTTAAACTATTATAGATGTTCTTTTGGAAGAAATCATAAAAACGTGTAAGTAAAAAAACAGCATGAAAGGTCTAAAACATGGCTAAAAGCCCACTTACAATTTCAAACGAAATTGATCCCAAGGTTATTATGACTGTCTATCTATTATTCGGAGGGAAAGATAAATGTCAAGTTTCAAAGGATAAACACTAAAATCGGGGAAATGGAATATTTCCGCAAAGCGATAAACTCGACCTGGGGCAGAAAAGGAAAGGATGGCCGACCTAGAAGGCATATATAAGGGAAACTAAAGCAAGAAGCGTCGAGGTCCAAAGATTGGGACTTGGAGAATTATTGTTAGCTTAGAAAAACTTAGAACTTAGGTGGCTAGATGAGAAGACTTATACTTAGAACGTTTTATTTTGCTTCTGTTTAGCGATTCTCTTTGTTAGCAATTCTCTATTCATCATGTTTTTGGTGAAATCTTGTAGCTATGTTCTTATCAATCAATAAAACGCACCCATGCAACTTACTATCGATATTCTGTTATCTTTGTCTTTTTCGTATTCGTGTGTTTATGCAGGTAATTCGGGTCCTCTGAGAAAGTTAGGGTTTCTTAACTTTCCTTATATTACGGAAATCAACAGTACGAATTTTGGTTCCCGCAGTATATATTTTAAACTTTCCATATTTGATTACGATTATCCAAATATTTATTTTTCTGTTTGTAAACTGATACTTATATAACTAATTGTTTCTTTTTACTTAAAATACTACAATTAATTAAAATTTCGTATTTATTTTGTATTATACTTATAATAGTTACTGGCATTGGAAGTGAATAACTAATGTGCAAAAATAAAATATTAAACTGAATAATCTTAAGTATTTGAAGGTTGCCATATTTATATATCAAAAGTATATAATCCAAAAAAAAAAATATTATTCTGAAATATCCGAAACCAATATTTTACATCAACTATCCAAATACCACAATTTTACCAATCATACATTATTTTACACGACTAGTTCTATTAAAAGTGTATTATAGAACGCATGAATTACAGTTTAATCATATTACACTTTTATTCCGTATGTTTATATAAGCAAATCCGCAACTACCATTCAGATCCGTAGTTTATGGTGATCACTCTTCACAATCTGCAAAGTTACTTCAAAACAAAAACTTATTTGATGAGTACACGGAAGCACACAAGGTCGAAGGAGGTACTATAGCAGTCGACTAGATGGTAATCAAGTTTTCCATGGAAGTTGACTGAGGGCTTGTCAAACCAATAGAACATGAAACAAATAAAAATGGGATGACATGCTGATGAATAATAAAACAAGTACAATGAACATAGAGGATAAAATGGAATTAAGTTGTTGGTTGTGTAACACTCTCATCTTGATCAAGTGGACAAAATGAAGCTAATTTTGTTGGTTGTATAATTCTCCCAAACTTGGCCAGTGCATTCAATGGAGGAAGTGGATTTAGGACAGCACAAAGCTATATGTCGGGAGCTTTTATAAGTCTGGTTTCTCAAGAGCTGCTTATCACACACTCAAAAGATTTAGAACAATGGTTTTGAAAAATGCAAAAAACTGAATTTTCACTGATTTATTGGGTCTTTTACGATGGAAACTACTTGAGCTTTATAAGCTCGACCATGGGAATTTCTAACTGTCAAAATGACTAAAAGGTAAAAAATAACTCGAAATAAAAGACTTGAAAGAAAAGGATTTGATGGCTCTAAGGAATATTGCCATTATGCTTGATTTGTGCTTGAGCCAAAAGAAAACTTGTGTGGCTTTGTATTTGGACAGCTTCTGGATGTAACCACAGTCAAGAAGTCTTCCTAATATACTCCTTAGGTGTTTTAAAGAAGAATATGGCTGTTGGTCCTTGCCAAATATATGTTAAAGAAGTTCCTTTAATACATATAGTGTGAACCCATCCGGATAAGGAAAATAAATGGTCATAAGGATCCATCTGATTCTATCTGTGCTGGTACAGCTAAGGACTTCTATTGGATGGTTCATATGGTATCTTAGACTCTAAATTAATGAATTGAGTTACAAAGAAGAAATACCAAATTATGAGGAGATTTATCTATCATAGCAGGTATCTCTACCCGAAGTCCGCCTCCAGGAAAGCCTCAAAATAATGACTTTGTATGTCCCTCCATTAGTAGCACACCCAACACGGAAGGGCTCCGTAAATTCATTGAAAAAATTAAGGAAAACTTCCTTTGAATCTTAGGGATCTCATCCTCCCCTAGCTCGGAATAGGGACCGAACCCCATGCAACCCATATGAAGTTAATGCCTTAAGAGAGCTGCTGGAATCGCCACATAAAAAACCTCTGGGATATCATCCCATGTTGGGATGGGAGAACAAAAAATAACTCCCAAATAACTGCTTGAGTTTCAAAAGGCCACCCACAAAAGAAGTGGGGAAAGAAGAGAAATTTGAATATTCATTCATCTTCGGGCCGCTAAAAGAAAAGGCCACAAGGACAATATGCCTGATATATGCCGTCGACATAAAAGGAAATATGACAAACTTGAAAATCGAGAAGTCAATTCTAAAACTTCAATTTTCCTTCGACATTGAAACTGAGATTCGCTGATCACAGCGGTAATATCCTACAAGAATGAAAAGCCCAAAGGCATGAGAATATCCAAAAGGCTTGCAACTAGAAGGGGCAGAATACATCTATTATGGAAAACTCTTTGTACAACTTTCTTCTATTGCCCCTAGATCAAGCATTCCTTCTCATATGACAAGGAAGACAAATTTTCCTTGTTAACTTTGACAGATCTATGTGATCATCGCCAACCAGACTAAATTCTCTGCCCACTATAGCATTCCACGATTTTATTACTAGCTCAGACCACTTCATGCTCATAAGCAAGAAGACAACATGTTTATGAAGCATATCGACAAGTCTACAATCTGATCCGACTATGTGCCTTCTAGATCAGATGACTCCAGTCAACTACAAGACTATGTGCCCACAATACCATACGCCACAAAGGCCATGTGCCATAAAATGGATTTTTTAGATCATGGTAATGCAAATCTGAGACCACGAGCCCACCAAAATTATCAGATCATATATGGCCGTGTGCTAATGACCTAAGAGACTCCATTCTCTCCAACCATCATGTGCCTTCACAATGAAGAATATCCTACCGGATTTTCTACGGTTTATGTTGGCTTCCTGCTCACACCACCTATAGATCTACCGTGAAGGTATGATTCCAGTCAACCAAAAGGCATAGGTTATCTCCCGACTTCATATATGAAATCGAAAGATAAGGGGCAAACTGTTGGGATAATTAATCCAGGAAGTCAGGCTTCCTGGTTTGAGCAGGCTTGCCTTCTCCTCATGCATAAACGACTTCTACCCTTAGGGCCTTGTTTTTCCTCCTTCGATCCCTCCAAGTAAAATGAAAAGTTTCTACTAAAAAGAGCTTTTTCCATATTTTAGGAAATGGAAGGATCTGACCTAGATTTCTACTACAATGACCTATGAAAGGAACTCTTAAATCTTAGGAGACGGCTATAGAATCAAGTGGCTATATATAGGGTTTACGAACCAATATGTTTTACTCATGCTCTGTTAATCAATAAAACACTATCTTTGATTTATTCCTCTTGATTTACTGCTTTACTTCTTATTTTTGTAATATCACGAAGAATCCTGCATTATTATACTCCAACGATGATTACGTTCGTATAAATGATTTTACCTAATCTATATTTTTGCTTAACATGTTCTACTTGGAACCTAGCATAATCATTAACTGTATAAACAAACAAATTTTATAGTAAAGCCCTAATAAAGTCTCCTAAACCATTTATGTTTTAATAGAGACCATCTCAGATCCTATATAAAGATAAGTACTTGTTAATATTTACTTAAATAATATCAATAAATTTTATTTTTTTATATTTATTTTTGAAAACACGGTGGGAGTAGCCTATTCCGTGCTGGTAAACCGCTTGGCAGAGTTCCACCATCGCATTTCTACCATAATTAGACTAAAACTTAGTTCAGAGAAAAAAACACACACACACACACACACACATATATATATATATATATATATATATTAGCGATTTTGAATGCAAAATCAGTAATAACTTCATAGATTTTTCATAGTTTAGTGTTAGTAATAGATAAGCTAAATTGAAATGAAGTAAAACATTGATCTAGGTTAAACACAAAAAAACGACTGCAAAAATTAGGTTAAAACTCGAGGAAGAATAAGCAAACAAAATTACATTTGTACCCTTCTTTAATAAAATGATAAACACCCACAAAATGCACCTTTTGACTAGGTCTTAGTTAAGCATGAGTCCTATGTTCTCACTGATGTGGTCGATTTGTAGGGGTGTAAGAGACAGTCTTTTCGGGTCTTGGGGAGGGCTTGTTCTCAATGGGTAGAATTACAACAAAGTAGCGATCAGGTAGCGTAGAATTCATCTATGATACTAGATCACTTTGTTTGTAAAAGTGGTTAAATCTCTCTGCAGTTTGAAATCATATACTACATTTTGGATAATGAAAAGTTTGAAGTTGAGCCAAAAAAAAAAAAAACTAGAGTTCCAATGACAGGTAAAAGCTCCACTCACCGCTGAGCTAAGATATTTCGTCTATCATACACATATTAATATGTTTTAAAGGTATGTTGTATAACTTTTTAAAAAGAAAATCAATTTATTTAAAAAACTACCCGCGTATTTCTTTATTTTCTGCTTTTCTGATAACTCGATAGACCTTGTGAGCTAAACATGTTCCGCTTAGGAAGTTTCCGAGCAATGGTTTATGTTGATTATGATGCTCGTGTGTGTTTTACATGTCTAATCAAATTTGTTGGCTTTGATTTGGTCATCTATTTAGGCTTCAAATGGTGTAGTATAAGAGAGGTAGTTCCTCCGCACATGCATTCTTCCTGCATTAAAATCACATTCATCTTTTTTTTTTCTCAAATTGCATTTAGCTAGAAGACCTGCATGCAGGTCCATACTTTTGCAATTTTTTGAAAAAAAAAACAGATGGACCACATATAGTTCTTCAGGACCGTCTAACAGTACGAGCAAGTAGAGCGCTCAAACATGCCCAAATCGAAAAGTAATTAAAAAAAAGTAAATATTTAAGTTAGAGTCTAAAGCTTTAAGTTTTTAAATATATTACTAAATTTATATATTATAATTTTCAAAGAAACATTAAATATATAAAGATATAGTTTTAAAATTATTTCATTACATCATTAAATATATCATTTATATTTTTGGAACAGGATGCATAAAAAATTTGAGACGGCCCTGGAGTTCTTGCTCACTATACATGTAATGTTGGTCATTCATTTCTTTCTTTTCTTGACCAATAAATGATTTGTTTCAAATAATTAATTCTAAAATAATAAAATTTTATTCTGTATATACTATATTTTCATTTTATTTTACTCACAATTTCAATGGTACAAAAAATTTCATTGTCTACTTCTCCCTCTCTATTTTTATTTCATGACAAAATTATAAATTTCTTTAAATTATTATATTTATATAATGTGTGTGTTTTTAATTATAATATATATTATGTAAATATATAATATTGTAGTTTATACTATATACAATAATGGAAGATAGATGTATTTGGTTAATTACTTATGATGTTTTCATATTTTGATTTTAAATTGCAGTAACATTGCTTTGGTGCAATACTTATTGTTATCTATGTATTGTATTTATATATTATGTGTTTTAATTTTTTCTCGTGATTTTTATTATTTAAATATATGATATATTTTATTTGAATTGTTTTTACCATTCAAAATATTAAAATTGTACCCGCTTGATATGCATCTTTCCCACATAATCTTCTTGATTTGCGATTGTTACAGTTTATCATTGTTTGTAACGTTTGAACAACTTTTATCATTTGAAGTCTTAATATATTTAACAGATTATATTTAGTTTGTTTGATCAAATTTTGCGGGAAAATGGCTAAATCATGTCCACTGCATCTTGATATGTTAACTTTATACATCAAGTAAACCACCATGCAAATACTACATACACTTTAGAAATGTTTAAATAATATACATCTAATTTAAGTTTATGGTGAAATCATACACCAATCGTCACATTATCAATTGCATCATCAATTTTTATCAATAAATGTCACATCAACTAATTTTGATGACAAAAATTTCATGTATACAATAATATTGATTTTTAAAGATAAAAAGTTGGTTTATAAAAAACTTTTTCTTAAAAAAAAAGTAATCATTTATGAGTTCTATCTTTTAGTAAAATTAATTAAAAATAAATTAAATAATAAAAAAGTTCTTATATAAAAGATATATTTGTTATAATGTTTCAAACCAATCAACTACTCTCATGTTACTTTTAGTTAATCTTTGTTATGTATTTGTATAGAAAAATTTATATCGATTGTGTAATCATTCAAATAATATTTTTTTAAGAAAATGAGAGTTTATTATATGTCAATTTAAATTCTTTCAGTGCAAACAATATAATCAAGATTAGTCGAGACTAAGACAATTGCCAACACTAGCATTAAATCATTACAACGAAAATATAACCCTTACATAACATAAAAGTTATTTATTTTAGTTCAGTTTTGGTAAATTTTAAATTTTATTTTCATAAAATGCTATTTTGTTTTGATTTTTTTATTTTATAAAAAGACTTGAGAAAAAGATAGCTATTTTATTTTATTTTAAATCAGTGTTATTGTACATGTGTCATTTTCTTTAGTAAAATTAGCTGATGTGACATTTACATTAATTTGATGATGTGATAATTTATGTGATGATTTATGTACTCTTTTACTAATAAATAAATAAAATTCATGAAATATTTTCTTAAAAATATAGATATGTATTTACACGGGGATATATGATGTATAAATTGAAAATATTGTTATATGTCAGATATAAATGGTCGATTTCTCATTCTACTAGATCTAATTTATAATAATAGCTAATTAATATATATATATATATATATATATATATATCACTGCTATTTTTTCATGCCATGCTCATAATTAGCAGTTTTTTTTTTGTTTGTGGCATGGTTTACACATCAATAGTCACTATTCATGCCTCATATTTATTGTCTTATGCTTGACATAATTAATGTTAAATTAATTTCTTTAATGTATATTAGTACTTTATAATTATAAAAACAAAGTATAGGTACGAATCTAGTATTTCGTATATTTTAATGATCGATGGATTTATATATTGATGCATTTGGTCGATGACAATTTTGGTTTGCATGTTTTATAAAATATAGAAAGTGAAACTGACTGTGGTTGATTTAGTAAGAAATCAATAGTATTGAAAATATAAATGTTAATTTAAATATACAAACAATTGGGTTTCTTTAATTATTATATTATTTATTAAGATTAAACTATATTGATCTAGAATTATTTTTTGTGTCCAATGTTGAATAATAGCAAAATTTATTTGAGAAATTTGTAAGCATTTCAGGTTTATTTTTTTTTATAAAACAGAAAATATCATAAGAAATTATAACTAGTTGAGAAGCATGAATGATTGGATCTCCGAACTCTTTTACACGTCTTTTGTCAAGATAAATATTTTTCATGATTTATATACAAAGATTATTAAAATTTGATTATATAAAATAATTTGTATGAAAACGTTTGGATCTCTTTACAGTGCGTACAACACTTGACATAGCCTGATTTGCAAGTCAATTTGCCTACTAATTCTTTTTTTTTGTAATCAAACGTTAATTAATCTTATATATAAATCATGAAAAATTAAAATATTTATTGTGACGAAAAGTCGTACAAAAAAGATCGGAGATCCAACCGTTCATGTTTCTCAACTAGTTATAATATCATATGATATCTTCTATTTTATAAAATAAATAAATAAATTAGATATACCTAACATTTGCTCATAAATTTGGTTATTATTCAATACTATACATAAGAGAAGTAATTCCAGATTCATATAATTAAAGCTTAATAAATAATACGATAAATAAAGAATTTTTTTATATGTTTAAACGAACATTTATATTTTTAATATTGTTGATTTCTTACTAAATCGACCACAATCATTGTTTCATTTTCTGTATATTATAAAATATGCAAACCAAAATTATCATCGACCAAACACATCAATATATAAATCCTTCGATCATTAAAATATATGAATAACCAGATTCATACCTGTTCTTTGTTTTTGTAACTATAAAGTACTAATACACATTAAAAAATTAATTTATCATTAATTTTTGTCAGGCATAAGATAATAAATATGTGGCAAGATTAGTGACTATGGATGTCTAAAACATGCCACTTTTTTTTTAAACTACTAATGATGAGCATGGCATGAAAAGCTACACATATTATATCTTCAATCAACTTATTTTTTTCTTCTCTTCTATTTTCATTCCAACATTTTCTATGAAACTTAACCATAGGAAAACTTTGGGAAAGTTTAGAATCAAGAATACTTGTTTTACTAAAAATTTAAATACAACAAAAAATTATTTAGGATAAAACTAGTTAAAAAAAAAGGGCAAATACTCTTAATCTAAGGGCCAGTAAGTTTATGAGTTTTATGATCATTTTTGAGACTTATAAACTTTGGATCATGGCCTTCTTCAGTGGCAAGTCAGGCACCGCTATTTCTTGCTTCAATATCAAACCGGTTTTAAGTATCCTTGAACTTCTTATGATCAGAGTTTGTCTCACCCTTTCTTTTGGCTTTTTGCCTTCTTTAGGGGTTGATTCCAAATCCACATTTGCTCATAATCTCAGGTTATACATGATTCAACAACACATAAACACATGTGTCAATTTTCAATATATATATATATATATATATATTCATAGTATAATTGAAGTGGATTAGATTTTTTCCTTGAATATTTTTGGGATGTTGATGAAGAGTGTGTGTCTTCTTGGCTTGTGCACTTGAATCCCCACTTCAATCCTTTTCACAATGGACATGCAAATTCACTTGAGTTCCAACTTGGTAGGGGACTTTGCAAATACTCGACTACCGTCTTCTCACTTCTTCTTGAATCTCAAGGAATGAACCACTTTATCCTTGCTCAGCCAAGTATACATGCGGTTGAATCCTTCTTGACACTTTTGCTTCAGCTTGAACAATATGGCATTGGCTTCTCATTCAACAAGCTCCTCAAGCTTGGCTTAAGAATGATAGTATATTGTCAAGCTTGGAAGATGAGAGCCAATGATCACCAATTCCATGAGACCACCGGCCTTCTTAAGTGATGGCGTTTTTTAGAGTATTTTTGTTCACCATGTTCGCTTTAGGTAAGTTCTATTGAGCAAACACTCCAAAGCGCCAAGCATACCCTCTACCATCTTAGGAGTTAATGGACATAACAATGTCTAAAGGATTGCAATGGGTTAATTTCCATGGTTCAGAAATACACATCTTATGTAGGCTCTGAACATCATGCGCTAACATGTCATACAATACAATTAAATACAAGCATCAATAGACAAACAAGAGATCTCAAAGTCTAGTCTACAAAACATTTTAAAACAACAAGCAATATGCATAAATATTCTTAATCCTAACCTAGAAACAATTCTCTAAATCCTAATCATCAAGACAAACCATTCAGGAAAAATAAAATACCACAACCTAAGGACAAAGTCTAGACAACACTTTAACACTTTAAGACCCTTCACAACCTAAGGCAGACACATTTGTATACAAGACAATCTAGACAACATAACAATTTTAACAAACTTTCCTAAGGTAGAAACTAGACAAGTACCCAAGCTCACTTCTAAACACCCTAGGAAAACACAACGCAACAAGGAAAGGACATAATGCGCTTATTAAAGAAGAAGGATCAGCTTACTATTAAGAAACATGAGTTGGTTTCTTAAACCTCCATGGGATTGGTTAAAGGTGTGGGTTGAGTATCCAACACATGTATTTGGTAAGTTTATCCTTCTTGTCAAGTTCATACTTCAAACCCCTCCTTCCTCTTGCTGGTCGTGGGTTTTGTTTTCCAGAAAATGATCTTCAGCTTTTGTTGCCCAGAGATTCATTTGAGCTGCCTTGCTTTGGAGTTTCATCTGTGACCTTGCTCCAAAATATTTTCTTCTAGGGACTATATTCACTCTTTTGGACCAAAAGAGGAAGTTTGGTTTCTTGTTTGGGCCCTTAACAGTCTCTGGAGTCGCCATCTCTCTTGGTTCTTCATCTTTAAGAGTTTGGGCTAGTGGAAAATAAAGTGTACTCACAGGTTTTACAGGAAAAGTGAGCAAAAAATTGAATTTTCTGAATTTGATGTTGTTTTATTGAGGTTCAGAGAATGATATACACCTTATCTTGATTGCTGGTCTTGGTCTCTTCCCTCTTGGAAGACCTTTAGACAAGTAAATAAGAAGATGTATCCAAGAAGGATATGAAGAAAATATTTGAAAAAGAGTGATTTGTGAAAGTAAAATAGGACTCAAGAGCTTGTATGCTCTGATATCATGTGATAATATAAAGAGAATAAAGTGATAATGATTGTCTGGTTCATAATGAGAAATAGAGAATGAGAGAATAGTTGAATATCAATAAGGGCAAATTTAAGTAATTTATCTATTGATTGCATTATTAATAAAAAGCAAAAAAGGAAGAGAAGAAGGAATTTAACATGTGTTGATGTGAGTGCACAACATAACTTTACAAATTATTTTCTATGTTCTTCACAATGAAATTTAAGTTTTATATAATTATCATGGTGCACATGCCTCCATAGTGTATAAAATGGTTTTTCCCTTGAGTATCAAGAGAGTAAGCATGATGGTTGAGAGTGTGAGCAACATAGTATGAGTGGGATTGAGAGAGTTTGTGAGATATTCTTGAGAGTATGAGAGTGTAAGAGATGAGAGTAACCAGAGAATATCATTATCAAGAGAATAAGTGAAAAGGAGACTTAGCTCTTGCTTAGTAAATTTTGTTACAAGAGCCTTCCCTCAAAAGGCAAGGACCAACAATAAACTTATACTAAACAAGGGTTTATTAAGAGAGAAATATAACAAGGAAACAAAGAGAAGAGGCCAATGATGGCACGTCCAAAGGTGGTGAGAGCGGCTGAAGGAAGATGGCATATTCAACTTGGTATGATAGTGACATGTAAAGTCTTCTTCTTACGCACGACATGTGATCTTCATTGCTTCACTTTAAACCAGCTTCTTCCACTGCATTCAAAACGTGTAGACTAAGGTTTTTGGAGTTTGGCAAGAGTCACAAGGTAAGCTCCAACTCCTTTCCTTGCCTCACAAGTCAGGTTAGGTCAAGTGTTGTACGGACTATACGGACAACTTTCACATTTCCTTGAAATTCAAGTTGATCGATATGGATTGTATCTAAACCATCTTACTTCTTCTTCTCTTTCTTTATTCGTTCCAATAAGGGATAGTGTGGAGATTTCTCATCTCATAACCTCACTTAGGGCATTGATGAAACGGTTTTATGAGGAATATTGAAGATGAGTCCTCCATTGCAGGGTGATTGTGTCGGGAACATTAGTGAGAATAGAGAAGCTGAAATTGGTTGTATGTTTGAACTGTCTGATGACGATGTGAAGTATGAAAAGAGGGATTCTTTGTATTCTGAGATGGTTTCAGAGGCTGCAAATAAAGAAGCTAGTAGCGAGATTGAAATTTACTTGATGGAAAGGCATGTGCCAAGAGATTCAAACATGTCGGCATTTGACAAAGTTCTATCATGGTGGAGGCATAATTCTGCTGAGATTCCAGTCTTGTCATAACTAGCAAAGGATGTGTTTGATGTTTAAGTCTCTTTCGTTGCTTCAGAGTCGAAAATCAGTACAAATGATAGAATTTTAATTCCTTTCCGTATTTGTCGGACACCTTATATGACTGAAGCACTCATTTGCACAAAACAACAGCCTCTAAGTACCGTTCATACGAAAAAGCTTGAGCTTGATTAAGATGTTTGAAGAATTAGTTTTTTCATGAGTTTTTAGATATTCATTTCGCATCTTCCATCTATATTTCTTATGTTTTTAATACTGTATGTGACTTTCTTTCTCGTTATGTACAGACTATGTCTATACCAGTAGAATCAAACAATTAGAGTTAATGTTCTTATATCTCTCAACTGCTTTTTGTGTCTTTTGTACATTGTTGTTCTATCTTTTAACTGATTTTTTCCTTCATTAAGGCCATGTTCTTACAAAGACGCTTCAGCAACGTTTAGGTTCAAAATTATCAATGTCTTCTTGTCCAAGTATGTAGAAACCACCATCGGCAACCGTACTTTAGACGCTCAAAAAGTCACATCATTATATTAACTGTCGCTTTTTGACACAGTGCCAGAAACATCACTATATTCTTTGTAAATTTATTTTTTCTCTACTTTTGCTTTTGTCTAATTTAATGAATGATTTTTGATCGCCGGATATGACCGCAGCGTCAACATAACAAACATGACCTAAGTTGCAGGTTAGAATATGAGATTAAGAGAGTTGACGGTCTCTTTGAATGTTTTGTTTGGTCTCTCATTCTGATTTTTTGGACATTCTCAACCTTTTTGGACACCAGATCTTTCTTTTTATTTTATTACTTACAACAAATCCAAATTTTACAAGCTATTACCTGCTTTTCCAAGTCCTTCATCAATTGTTTTCAGTTATCACCAAAATAACTACTATAATTAGGGAGACACAACACCAAGTAATAACTAATGATTCTTCTAATTAATGAAAAAGGTTAGATTACTATAAGATAGGAATAACTAAAAGGCAGCCGTATTAAGAGGGAAGTTCACGTGAAGGGACAGCTTAAGCCAGCCAAACAAAAATACTAAATTCTCATTCTAACAAAACAAAAATCATGGGACCTGATGGCTTTTAATTGATTATGTGTCTATAACACATGAATACCCATTTATAAATTCATTTATATGAATAAAGTTATGATTAGACAACAGTCTAACTTTTGTCTCTTCCTTTATATGATTAATTTGACCCTTGAGCCACCCAAAAACAGGCATGTCTATTCACCTCTTAATGTAAGATCTACACTGAAATTGTCTCTCTCATTTTCTATAGACTAGTGACTATGGACACTGATTAGTTATATGAAGAGAAGACTTACCGAGTATAGATTCTACAGATTATAAATTATATAGAGTTGTAGAGAGAGGGAAGAGTCCAAATAGTTTTGGAGATGGAGCATGTGAAAATAAAACAAAGAAAGCCCACACCATTAATTGGTAAAAGGATGAGAATATAGTGTTGTAGTTTTCCATGTCCTTAAACCTAATCTTCTCAACACTATTTCCACCTTCCTTTCTGACATCTCCCATCACTCGCCTCTTAATTTATTCTATTTCCCACCTAATTTAATTTACTTTTGTAACTGTAGTATTTTACACATGTGAGTGAAAAGAAATCTAGAGAAATTACTGTTTGAGAGATGCTTTTCTGGTGGCCTTGTATAAATATGGTAGAGTAGTACTAGTGGAGCTTATTCCCTCACAATATGACTTCTCTTCATTAAATGAAGAGGAGCCTCTCTACATCAGAGATTAGACAAGAACATATATTCCAGAGAGAGAGAGAGAGAGAGAGAGAGAGACTCCCTCCATTAACATTGTTTGTTCATGTCATAAGAAGAAACATTCCACAAGATTAGTCATGGGTGGTTGCACAAGCAAGCAAGAGAGACCAAAAATGAGAAGTGTCAAGGTTGAGACTTCAACTGAAAGAAGCAGAGGAAGAAGACACATGAGAAGAGAGATGGATGAGAGAGAGAAAGTGATGTTTGTTAAACTTAGAGAGGCGGAGAGAGAGTGGGGGAAAGAGAGAAAGAAGCTTAGAGAGCAAGTGAAGAGGCTAAGAAAGAAAGTGGAGGAGAGAGAGGAATCAAAGACAACAACAACAGATGAGAGAGAGTACTGGAAATGGGTTGTTGAGGAAATGTGTGTGGAGAGAGCAGTGAGAGATGAAGCCGTGGAGAAATGGAAGCAACTCTATCTAGCTATCAAGAATGAGCTTGATCATCTCATCATCCACACAACTTCTTCCTCTTCTGGTAAAAAGAAAAAACTTCCACTTAAATTTCAGTTTTGATGTTGATGAAGTATTTATCTTTGAAAGTGGGTTTCTTGCAGGAGAAGCAATAATGCAAAGGCAACATGAGGGTAAAGTTGAAGAAGAAGCAGTAAAGACAGTGGAGGAACTGAGAAATGAAGTTAGAGTTAAGGAAGATACAATTGAGACATTAAAAGAGAAAATAGCTTTGATGGATAAAGAAAAGTATGAGAAGGAAAGAGAGATTGATTTACTGAGACAGAGTCTGAGGATTCTAGGAAGCAAGAAGAATAAGAAGAAAGGAGGATCGTTTTCATCAATGAATCTGATGATTTTGAAGACCAAATGTGTGGAATGTACATAACACCTTAAAAGTCAAAACAGTCATCTGCAAAAATGATGATATCTTACTCGTCAGAGAATCTTTGATCCACAATGTTATATTATTTCTCTTTTGGTAAAATGCTCTCACTCATGATACAATCATTAAACAATAATGAATCATGAACCATTTCATACAGCGGTAAAGTAACTTTGCGGTCTCTTAATCTGCTCAAACCAGTGACACCACTATACACTCATAACTTCTAAATTTAAATCTTGAAACCAATCAGAAAAAAAAATATGTCTTTCCGTAGAACATTGTTGATGTTGGGCAATGGGCATCGTCCCAAGTTCGAGAAAGTTGCCAAAATGCCATACCATGAGTTAAAGCTTAGCTTGTAACGGAAGGTCCGCCCAAGACCCATAACTCAAAAGAAAAAAGGTGTTCCGGCTTTTACAATGGAATGCAGCTTTTTTTTTTTTTTGAAAAACATTTGCGCACATATTAATATACAAACTTTTTGTTATGCATTTAAATATTTCAACTAATCATTTAGTTCATTTTAACACGTTAATTTTCAAAATTGTTTGAAACATTTGTGCGGATATTAAAAACTGATTAATGAGCAAAAACTGTAGTTATATTGCTTCCAGCCACTTTTGAAGATCTCCTTCATATCTCCTATCGCCCAGCCCTTTGATTGTCATGAGTCGCGTGCGAGCCTCCTTGTCCACTTGAATATGCTCGAAAAAGGTGTTGCTCTCTCTCTACTAAGAGCACCCGCAACGCAAGGTCCTTAGGAGGAGTCCTTAAGAAAAAAATAATTAAATAATTAGTGGACCCCATAAATAGTTAAGAATTTGATTCTTAAAACCCCTCACTAAGGATCGATCCTTAGGGAATCCTTACAATGTTCGCGGGCCCCCGCGACACGTGGCGGCCCGCGATTAGTTAAATTTTTTTTTTTTTTTAATAATCTGAAAATGAAAAAAAAAATAATAAAAAAAGGAATAGTTAAGGATCCGCAATGGGTAACACCATTGCGGATGCTCTAATGTCGAGAGCGTTCTCTCCAGATTGAATAGACTCCAATCTGGAAAACATACCAGATTAAATCCAGTTACTCAGACATATATTTTAATATACTTTTTAAAATACAAACTTTTTGGTTATACTTTTAAATAATCCAACTAATTATGTAGTCTATGTTAACACGTTAACCTTCTAAATTTTACCTATTAAATCCTAAATTATGAAAGGAGCGATGAGAGATCGAAGCGTATGAGAGATGGAGGATCGAGATTGGGATCCAGGATCTGATTGGAAAGGAGAGACAGTGGGGAATCAGAGTAAAGAGGGAGTCAGTCCGTTTAGGGGAAGACGAGAGATCTAAGCGTATCGAAATCAAAAGAGTATCATGGTGAATAAGGAAACTGAGAGATCCTTGGAGATCGGATTCAGAATGGCCTTGGGGGGGTCCAGAAAGAACGATCTGATCTGGATCTGAGATACGCCTTGGATCTCGAATCGAGTCTGGCAATTTGGAGAAAAGAGTCATGGGTAGAGGAAGACTTACCCAAACTGGTGCAAGGGACGTTGTCCATGGGATTCTTTATGGATATAAGGAGATCTTGCTCCTTTTCTCGGATCCGAGGGAATAACAGCAAGGCAATTGAATATCTATCAGGTTCGTCCTTGACATTATTTCAGTGTGAATTAAAGGCAACTTTGGGATATGGGGAATCAATTTGGAGAAATACAGGATTCAAGTATATTGTTTATACGGGATATGCAAGAGATTTGATTATTGATTGGTGGAGGGTTCATAGTATACACAAACACTATAAATATCGTTCCTTCCTTCATTGTTGTAGGCTATCCTGCATCAAACTTTCTTACATCAAAAGGTTTACTAATTCGCTTGTGGATTTTTCGATGGCATAGAGTGGCTTAATTGGAAAGACTGGTGAAGGAAGCAATGGAGAAGGAACCAGCAAGAGGTTGAGGATTTCGGTTCCCCACTTTGATAATTCGGAAATAATAAGGAGTTACTCTAAGACTCTTATTGTAAGAGGTCTGAATCCGGAGGAGCAAGATATATCAGCAATAGTCACAATGTTACCCATAATTTGGAAGATGGAAGACAGGGACATTGGAGCTGAATTGGGAAATGGGAAGGTTCAATATGATTTCGAATCAGATGAGGATATTGAAGCAGTGCTAAAGCTCCAGCCTTACCACTTTGATCAATGGATGGTGGTCCTTAAAAGATGGCAGCCAAAGAAGACTCAAAATTTCCCATCGAAGATAACTTTTTGGATTCAAGTTTTGGGGATTCCACCGGAGTTTTGGGCTGATCAAACATTTCAGAGCATTGGAGATGCTATTGGAAAAACATTAGAGGTGGACATGGAATGTGGAAGGACTCGAGTTGTTCTAGATACATCCAAAGAGTTGATTTTAGAGACCATGATGGACTTCAAGGTAGGAGAATTCCATGATGGTGCTGAGGCAGTGATTACACTACGGTATGAGAAACTTACAGGCTATTGCACCATGTGTAACAGCCTCAATCATATTATGGAGAGGTGCCCTTTAAACCCAAACCGGGTGGAAAAGAAAAAAGAACCTAGGGAAGAGGCCAATGGGAGAAGGGAAGATCGTTCTAGAAGTTACAAGGGAGTGGTGATCCATGGAAATGGGGGTTATCCAGAGAAGGAGACTGGCAAAAGAGATTACACTGGAAAAGGCAAGGGGAAAATGGTAGAGGAGCAGGGTACAAAATGGATCAAGGCAGTTGAGAAGAACAATAGAAGAGGTTATAATCAAAAAGGAAGTCAAAGAAGTGAGGAAGAGAGCTCAAGGAATCGAACTTACAGCAAGGACTATCAAAGAGCTTACCATCCTCAGAATAATGAGAGAGTAAATCGTGGTGTTAGAAGAGGTAGGAGTCCTCAAGGAGAAATCAGGGCAGAGGAGAAAGAGGAAGGGGAAATCACTGAAAAGGAACAAAAGATTCCTCTCGAAGAAAGAAACATATCAAAGGAGGCATCCCTTGCGTTTCAGATTGCGCTCTGAAGTACTCAAGCAGAACCACAAAAGGTACCGATTAATGTGGAATCTAGTGTAGTAAAGGAAATTGGTGGAACATTAGGTCAAGGATTGGATTTAGAGGTAGATTTAGAGGAGGATCATGGTTTGGGGGCACTAAGTGAGTTAGGAGATTGGGGAGAAAATTCGGGTTCCTTGGCAATTGAGATGGACTATGAGGATACATGTGACTTTGAGGGTGAAGAGGTGAATGATACTAGCTTGGTCAAGCTCAGTCCCGAGGAAGTGAACGCTCAACCACATGGTGATAGGGTGAAGAAGCAGGGAGGCCGTAATACCTTGACCAAACCACCACTTAGCATTGCAGGTTCCACTAATATGAGAATGGTCCAAGCTCTTACGTCTCCCCGTACGAGAACAGCACCGAAGGTATTGATTCGGCAGGGAGACAGTGTTAAGAAGCCGTAGGAGAGAAAGAAGGATGATAAGGGAGATGGGGACTCCAATAACAATCCAAAACCAATTTAACTATGTTTATGTTCGCTATCAGTCCAGTATCCTTCTTCTGCAGGTGGATAGGGAATTTGGTGTTATGTTTTTTCAGGTTTTTAATAAGTAGCTCTTTGAGCTTCATGTACTTTCTTTTGCATTGGTGTTTTTGTTTTATCTTGTATATGGCTTTTATGATGTGGTATGTATATCGATTAATGATATACAAATGGAGTACGTTTATGTTCTGGTTCTCTTGGTTTTTTTGGTTTTGGAATTTTGGGCAAAGAGGCCTTGTGTATTGTCGTGTCTGGATTGCTGTGTACAAGAAAACCTTGTGTTCTCCATCTGTAATGACTCTTCAGGGTGGAAGTGGTGGCTTTTTCTTTCAGGAACAAAATACTCTAATCCTGGCTGGGAAGAGTAAAGATATTGGATTGGAAATTCCACCCGAGGAAAAGGGACTAGGGTTGAGATTTGATTTGGGTATAGCTTTGGTTATATGGGCACATGGAGTTTATGCAGGAGAAGGTCAAGAAAGCAGGACTAAAAGCACCTTGGTGGAGACAAGTTTGCACAAACAGTACATTGAAATACATGATGTTACGGATATATCGGCACAAAGGGCTTTGGTGGTGGCAGATCATAAACCCATGCGACCGAATGAACAGACGATAGTGAATATTTTCTTCTTCAGGATATTGACTGGCAGCTCCAGGTTAAATATATTATGGGGTCAAATGATGCATATGTCCAATAACATTTCCTCCAAACGGCCAATGAGCAGGACTTTGGCAATTCTTTTACACGGAAAATGGGGTTTTAAAGGGCTCATGAGCCTAGGCATTATAGGAACAATGGAACCAACGGAAGCTGTAGATGCTTTCGTATGGCACAATAATTCCATAGAATATGTCCTCTCTCTATGGAACAACACTTTATTGGTTAATTTATGAAAGTACTTAGCTGAAATTGCAGAGGTATGGGAAGCAAGTGGACTTTTAGTCACCTACGCAAATTATGGCAACAATATCGACCAGATTTTTTATTTTTGTCGGAAACAAAGCAGGATTCTGCTTTTGTACAAAACTTTCAGTTACATCTTGGATACGACAGATTGGTAACAGTGGACCCAAATGACTTAAGTGGCGGATTGGCATTGCTCTTTAATAATGAATACCAAGTTAAAGTACTCTATTCGAGCAATCAAATGATTGATGTGGAAGCAAATGCTCTTGGTAAACCTATCTTCATGACTTTTTTATATGGAGACCCGGTACAAAAATTACAAGACCAAGTCTGGGAACGATTGACTAGATATCGTTTGGCTAGATCAGAGTCTTGGTTCATTATTGGAGACTTAAATGAAATCAATGGAAATCATGAAAAAGAAGGGGGAACCTTGCGGAGCGCATCATCCTTCCTACCATTTAATAATATGATTAGAAATAGCGGTCTGTTGGAATTCCCAGCGAAGGGTAATCAGATGTCCTGGCAGGGAAGGAGAGGAAAAAAAATGATATGGTGTCGATTGGATAGAGCACTGGCTAATGAGAAATGGCACTCATTGTTCCTTTACTCGCACCAAGAGTATCTGGGAATGATAAGCTCTGACCATCGACCTGTTCTCGCTTGTTTAGAGAACAAGGTAGTTAAAAAAAGATGCCAATTTAGATTTGATAAACGGTCGATTTGACAAGAAGGCTTAATGGACTCTATTGAGAGAGGATGGAGGGACGAAACCTCGAATGGACCTGATAGTTTCATGACTAAGATAAATAGTTGTCGGCATGAGATAGCTGCATGGAGGAAAAATAATCCGCCATATGGTAAAGACAAAATCGAATTGTTACAAAGGGTTTTGGAAAATGTTCAAATGGATAATAATAGTTCCCAAGAGGATATTCTGGAGGCTTCTTGGAATTTACAAGAGGCGTATAAAGATGAAGAGGAGTATTGGAAACAAAAAAGTCGTAATATGTGGCACACTTCTGGTGATCTAAATACAAAATTTTATCATGTTCTTACCAAGCAGAGGAGGGCACGCAATAGAATTGTAGGATTACATGACAATAAGGGGAATTGACTTATAGATGAAAAAGGAGTAGAGAAAATAGCAGTTGATTATTTTGAGGACCTTTTTACATCTACTACATCACCCACATAATTTGACGATTTTTTGGGAGAGATCCAGCCCCGGATTACGAGTCAGATAAATCAATGGCTGATCAGGTTGGCAACGGAGGAAGAGGTAAAACGGGCACTTTTTATGATGCACCCGAAGAAGGCACGTGGACCGGATGGTATGACAACACTCTTTTTTCAACATTCCTGGAATGTGATCAAAGATGATCTTTTGCTTCTTGTCAACGATTTTTTACGAACAGGGAAATTAGATGTGAGACTAAATACAACAAATATTTGTCTCATTCCAAAAACTGAGAGGCCAACTAGGATGACAAAACTACGACCTATAAGTCTTTGCAATGTGGGATACAAAATAATTTCAAAGGTCTTATGCCAGCGGTTGAGAAAGTATATTCCTTCACTGATATCAGAGACGCAATCTGCTTTTGTAGCAGAGAGACAAATCTCGGATAATATTTTAATTGCCCAAGAAATGTTTCACGGCCTGAGAGCAAATCAGTCCTGCCAAAATAAATATATGGCGATCAAGACGGACATGAGCAAGGCTTATGATCGGGTGGAATGGGAGTTCATAAGGAATCTACTGCAAAAAACTGGGTTTTGACCCACACTGGATTAATCTAATCACGGAATGTACTTCTTTAGTACAATATAAAGTACTACTTAATGGTCAACCAAAGGAAAATTTTAAACCACACAGAGGACTAAGGCAGGGGGATCCGCTATCACCATATTTATTTATTATATGTACGGAAGCAGTTATTGCTAATTTGAGGAGAGCGGAAAGGAACAAACAGATTACTGGAATGAAAGTGGCTAGAGCTTGCCCTCCGGTGTCACACTTACTATTTGCAGATGATAGTTTTTACTTTTGTCAAGCACGAAAGGACGAGTGTCAGGCTATCATTAGGATCTTAAAAGATTATGAAGGGGTATCAGGTCAGCAAATAAATTTCAACAAATCCTCGGTCCAGTTTGGTCACAGGGTCGTGGAATCCACAAGGCATGAATTACGGGATATACTAGGAATACAAAATTTAAGAGGTATGGGAACCTACCTCGGAATGCCTGAGAGCTTAGGCGGCCCAAAAACTCAGGTTTTTAGCTTTGTACATGAAAGGTTAAATATTAAAATTAATGGATGGACCTTTAAATTCTTCTCGAAAGGGGGAAAGGAAGTGATTATCAAGTCAGTGGTAACTACGCTCCCTAATCATGTAATGCCATGCCTTAAGATCCCCAAAACGACAATTAAGAAGTTAACGAGTGCAGTAGCACAGTTCTGGTGGAGCCCAGGGACTTCCACAAGAGGCATGCACTGGAAATCTTGGGATAATCTTTGCATTACAAAAGAGGATGGATGATTGGGATTTAAGGACCTGTATGACTTTAATACAACAATGTTGGGAAAGCAATTTTGGAGGCTGATAGAAAAACTAGATACTTTATTCTCTAGAGTTTTCAAAGGACGGTATTTCAGGAATGCATCTCTCTTGGAACCGATTAGATCTTACTCACCATCCTACGGGTGGCGGAGTTTGGTCTCTGCTAGATATCTGGTTAGCAAAGGAATAATCAAACTGGTGGTATCAGGAACGTAAATCTCAGTATGGAATGATCTTTGGCTCCCATCCACTCGCCCGAGACCAGCAAATAAAAATAATCATGACATCTACCCAGATCTCACAGTAGATTCCCTCATTCATTCAAAATCAAGGACGTGGAACCTGGAGGTAATCAGGTCTCTCATAGATCCTCCGGATGCGAAGCTGATTGAAAGCATCCCACTGAGCAGAAAATCAGGAGCGGACCGAGATGGTTGGCCTTTCACAAAGACTGGAAAATATACAGTTAAATCGGGATATCATGTTGAACGCATTTACCCGGACAGGGTGTGCCCGCCATCTGAATTTGGACCATCGATATCCCCTATTAAGGCTTACTGCTGGAAGGTTCGCTGCCCCCCAAAAATAAAACATTTTCTTTGGCAATTGGTGTCTGGGTGCATTGCGTTTACGAAAAATTTAGAAGCTCGTGGTATTAAAGGTGACATAAGATGTGATAGGTGCGGAGCATCAGAAGAGACAATTAATAACGTCTTCTTCGAATGTCCGCCAGCGGTCCAAGTCTGGGCACTCTCCCCAATTCCAACGAACCCAAATTCATTTTCGACGTAGTCGTTGTTCACAAACTTGGAATACCTATCTTGGAGAATATCACCGCCCATGGAGGAACACCAGTTTGCATGAATTTTATGGTAAATTTGGAAAGATAGGAATGTAAAGTATTTAGTAATTTGGAAATTGATCCAAGAAACACTCTTAAATTAGCGGAGACTGCAGCGGTTCTGTGGAATGAGGCACAAGTCTTGCATACACAACACCTACCAACGACGGGATATGAGAGGGAGGAGATATTGCCCCATATTTTGGGCAGATGGTGTTTCACATAAGGATCATGGAAAGAGAATGAGTCTTTCTCAGGACAAGGGTGGTATAGCACACTAGAAGGATTTGATTGCTTATTGGGTGCCAGGAATACAAGACATGCTCAATCACCGCTCCATTCGGAAATAGAGGCTTTAATATGGGCAATAGAGTTCATGAGAAACTTAAGACAGTTTACTGTAACCTTTGCTACGGATTGTTCTCAGTTGGTGAAAATGGTATCGGAGCCCCAGGAATGGTCGGCATTTGCAAATTATCTAGATGACATTAAGGCACTGGGAGAGAGCTTCCACAGTTCAGACACTACAAGAAAGCAACGGTATTCTGACAGACGTTCCGACGGAAAATGAAATCCTCAGAAAATTCCGAGGACATTCCGAGGAAATTCCGAGGAAACCACAAGCCGTCGGAATTTTCTGATGGAATACCGAGGAAAGTTACTCTCCTCGGAAAAAACCATTGAATTCCGACGGAAATATAGACGTTAGAGAGCCGTTGGAGAGCCGTTGGGGAATTCCGAGGAAATTTCGACGGACTAGCCGTTTGGCCTCGGAATTCCGTCGGTATCTCCGGGGCATTTCTCCTATAAATACACACACTCCTCTTCTCCTCATTCACTCCATATCTTCATCCTCCCTCTTACTCTCTTTACACACGAATTTTATTCATAAAAACATGTCTTCTTCAAACTATTTTCGTTCTTGGATCGATCGACCTCATTTGGATCCAAACACCAGAGTGCTTACGGATGAATACCAACGAGGTATAACTGAATTCATAAGGTTAGCTCAACGACAACCGGAAGCAGTAACAAGTAAGTTAAGATGTCCTTGCTCTAATTGTAAAAATAGAAAGGTTATTAAAGAGTGGAATGTTTGAAGTCATCTATATTTGAATGGGTTTACACGAAGTTACAAAATTTGGTATCATCATGAAGAAACTGATTATGAACATGGTAGTACTAGCGAACCTCAGGCTGCGGTTAGATTAGAAGATCCACTTAGAACGGAAGTAGATTATGGTGTAGGTACTGAGCAGATGGTAAATGATCATTTTAGAGGGGAAGATTTACCCACTGCTGAAGCTACGAGATTTTATGGTATGTTGGATGCTGGAAAGTAACCATTGTACGAAGGTTGCAGAGATGGTCATTCATGCTGAGGATATGCATTCACAACTAAGAAGAGGAGACGTTCGAGTACGACTTATGATGCTGGCGTTTGTTCTGCATCAGGAGATGATGTATACTACAGACACATACATGAGATTTTGGAAATCAAGTATTTGGGCATGGTTGGATTGCGCTGTACTGTTTTCTATTGTGATTGGCACGACAACACTCCAGATTGAGGTGTGAAAACAAATGCATTTGGTGTTACATCAGTACATTTGAGGCGAAAGCTGCAACATGTTTTATATGTTAGAACTAATTTTATATGTTTTTTTTTAATTTATAGGTCTTATGATGATCCGACCGCGGCTCGACAGCGTCGTTCTCGTGGTAAGACGGGGAGCCACTCTCGGGGTTCGTCCAGCCAGTTTCAGGGTTCCGCTTCGCCCCACAGCTCCTACCATACATCTCCCTCTCCATTTCCCCCTTCTGCATCCGCTTATGCACCCGCTCCTGCACCTGCTCCTGCTCCTTATGGTCCTTTGGGAGTGATGATTATTGCGGATTTGGTTCGACATCCCGGTCGTGAAAATCTTCCCTATCTCACTCTGTATCCACGTGAACGGGGTCAAACATGGTAATTAAACATATATTTTTTTATTATAATTTGATTCACCATTAATAATTTGTTTTTTTTGTTAGGTTCAATCGATCCTCGAATGGGATCAGTGCGTGGATCAACCGTATGATGTACTCGGCCCTCGACTACGGACATCCGACTTTCACCGACTTCCCTACCGACAAACAACATCGTCAGTTTGCGGTATGTATTCAACTTTTTTACTTATATTTTTAATCTTTAATATAAATTTTCTACTAATTCTATTTTTTTCAGCAAGAATTTACCTGGAATGCCGATGATACGTTCTTTATCTATGATCACTTCGTCCATAAAGTTATGGACAACTATGGGAAGCAGATACACGAGTGGAAGAAGAAGTGGGAAATAAACAAGGTTGTTTTTAATTTATTAAACAATTTTTTAATTTATAAAAATATTTTTTTAATTTATTTAACAAATTTTTTTTATTAAAAGGTCCCAAAGTCGATGAACCCCACGGTCTGGGATGGGTTGTGTGCGCATTGGGCTAAGGAAGAGACGGAAACAACTTCTTCCACCAACTCCACCAACCGGAGGAGCGTGCGTAAAGGGAAGGGCATCTTCAAGCATAACCTGGGTGCTCAATCTATGGCCACTCTGGGGGATCGCATGGTATGTTGAGTCGCTTTTTATTCTATTATTTAAGTTTTTTCTTCTAATTACTAATGTTAGTTTATTTATGTTTTTTTCAAGACGGAAGAAAATGATGGCGACCCCGTTGATGATCTCGCCCTAATGAAGAGGGCGTATACCAACAAGAAGACCGGCCAGATTGATGATGGTCTAGTGAGAGATGTGGTCAACCTGATCTCCACTCAGGTGGAAGACGAAGTGTCTCAGCTTCAAACCGATGATGACGATTCGACGGCTTCGACCAACTTGCCCCTGGCTCGAATCAACGATATCGTTGAATCGGTTAGTTCTTTTTTTTAAAGTTCAATTCATTTTTTCTATTATTTAAATTTGGCTATTTTTTATTTCAGTCGGTTCCAAAGAAGAAGGGACGTTTGGTCGGTTTGGGTCGTCGCTCCCGGTCAACTCCGCCTTATGTTGTACCACCGCCCTTTGTTGATCCAGAATTACTTATGGGTCAGTTGCAGAACAAGGATGATCGCATATCTGTGTTGGAGATCCATATGGCGACTCAACAGGCGAGCTTTGAGGCAAAGAAGAGTCTGAACGAGCAAATGATGGAGATGATGAGGAGGTTGCACCCGAACGAGGTGTTCCCGACCGTGCAAGACCCGAATGCGTAAAACCCGTAGTTTTTTTTTTCAAAAACTCCGAATGTTTTATTTTTATTTGTATGACTTTGAATGTTATCTAATATGTTTTTGATTATAATTTTATATTTTCGAAATTAAATTTCAATTATTTTGATTTAAAAAAAAATATATTTTTTAAAGAATTCCGAGGAAACCCTCCCTCGGAAAATTCCGAGGTACAGTTTCCTCGGAATATTCCGAGAGTGACTTTCCTCGGAATATTCCGAGGAATAAGTCCCTCGGAAACTATTCCGAGGAAACAGTCACTCGGAAATTATTCCAAGGAAACAGCCCCTCGGAAGTTTCCGAGGGAGCTTTTCCTCGGAAGTTTCCTAGGGACATTTCCTCGGAAGCTTTCGTCGGACCTTCCGAGGATCTTTTCGTCGGAAAGGTCCTCGGAATATACCGAGGACTCTTTCCTCGGTATATTCCGAGGACTATTCCGACGACTCTCTGTCCTCGGAAATTTTTTCCTCGGAGTTCCCTCGGAAATTTCCGACGGATTTCTGAGGAAAAATAAAATACCGAGGATTTTTTCCGAGGACTTATTTTGTCGGTATGTCGTCGGAATAGGCCTATTTCGACGACATACCGACGATTTTTGCCCTCGGCGTTAGCTTGTTTTCTTGTAGTGAGAAATCATCCATACCTCACGATCACATAATTCAAAGGCGGACAGTCTTGCACGCAGCGCGCGAAAGCAATCTTCCTTTGTGCTTCACTTGGATGTGGAACTACCAATTTGGTTTACAGAGTCGTAGAGTTTGTAATAAGTTGATGACAAAAAAAATACTATCATTTTTTAGATTTAAGCTGTTTTTGACAACAATAACTACAATTAAATAGACAAATCTATTTGGAAGCACAAGCATGTCTTTATTACTCGCAAGGGCAAGGAAGTCAAGTCAAAGCAAAGACGATGAAACCGATCAACACGAGATACTGAATCAAGATATATTATAGTAGAAAGAGAACTCTATTTGGAAGCACAAGCAGGTCTTTATTATTCGCAAGGGCATGGAAGTCAAGTCAAAGCAAAGACGACGGAACCAATCAAACCTGAGATACTGAATCAACATCTTTGTATCTTTATATATAAAGAAGAGTTGTTATCTCCTCTTAGCCTGTCACCTCATCAAATAGTGAGAGGAGATCTCGACACCTGTCCATTTCTCAAAATTATGTAATTATTTTCGTTTGACATCAGTCGTAGTTATCATCCTTTTTATACCAAGTATGAACATGATTTTTTGTTTCTGTGATCACATGAAATCTCAACTAATAAAATTTCGATTGATAAGACATCGCTTCTTACATATATATATCAATAGTGTTATGTGTTCTTTTCTTTACGTATTCTACATGCTTATTACTGATATTGCCGGTTTTCTTAGTTTGGTTCAAAACTAGGATGGAAGCATGAGATAGCAACCTCTCTGTGAACTGAAGAGTTTCAGAGATAAAAAAGATTTGTTTTCAAGGTTGATGATAGTGTGTGATAGCAGTAGCGAGAAGTACAAAAGAATAGAACTTGAGGTCAGGGATTTGATGGTGAAAAATCAGAGTAAAAGAGAGAGAGAAAAATATTATATTACATTTGTCTTCATTTGGACTCATTTTCATGATTTTCACTATCTAAATAACATTATATTACAATTGAACCCCTTTCATGATTTCACTATCTAAATATATTCGTATCCTTCAACATGAGGCATTAGACGTGTCAACATACTTTTCTACAGTTCATGACAGATATATGCTCAGATAATCTTTCAACACGTAAGTCAATAATGCTTTCAAATTCAAGGAAGAGTCAAAAAATTTATTTTTACACTTAAGCTTGCAGATACGAGTGTCAAAAGAATAGAAGATAAATAATGCAAAAAGAGTTAACCAACTACTGGTCGAACTAAAATTTTTTTAATGCATCATGACTGAGATTAACTAAACAATAACATGGTTTTCTAATTTTCGTGAAAGGAAATACGAAAGAAATAAACTTTCGGAAGGACCACACAATGAGAGGCCAATGGGGGTGTAAGTAACATGTAAGAATCTTTTTATCCAGAGAAGAACCTTCGCTTATTTATGAATAAGGAGAAAGAAAGAGAAGAGAAAGTCAGGCTTTTGAGATGAGGTACTGTTTTTCAATTTACATATTGATGGCTGGTTTATATGATTTAAAGCCAACTTTAGGTGGTGACTTTTACAGAAAAAGAAAAAACTTTGTTCTTTAGATTTATTTGGCTTGGGTCTTATTTTATTTGCAATGTGTTTGGAGACCAACAATATAATTGTTGTTTTGGTATTTTACTCAATTCATTCTTTATTATAAAATAGTTTGGTTTAATTAGAAATAGTCGTTTAAAACAATCGGTTTCAATCAAAAACCATGTTTAGCAATTTTATTTTCTTTATTATGTTGCAATTTGATCAAAATAATCATTTTAACATTTTTCTACGCAATAATTTAGCTAAAAAAATTGGTTCAGTCAGCCTAATAAAACAATTTTGGTATTCTATCAAACCAAATTATATGGCCGTAAATTTAGTTAGCCCAAAAAATCTATTATTGTTTGATATCAAAAATGTAAAGAGCCGATTTTTACGTTTTATTAAATACAGTAAAAGTATTTCAACTAAGATAATATATAGTAAATTGTTAATATGTGACAAGTCATTTATATTAAATAAATTTATGTCAAAACTATATTCTAAAAATCGTACTAATTCTCCGGCAATGATAACCCAAATAACAAAAATCAAATAAATTATTGATGGAAGTCCATACAAGATTTACAAAATATGAGTAGTCATTATGGGTTGCAATCTTCAAATGTTTAATACTAAACACCCTATAAAATTCATAAATTTCTTAAAATATATAAGACAACAAATGCTTCTTTAATTTGAATAGTACACCATCTAAACAAAAAACAACATCACTAAATATACTTTGAAAACTAAACAATAATATTTTTTAAAAAATTCCTAATTATTTTGGATGATATGGTTTATTTGATAATTTAATAATATGTAAATCTTTAGATATCAATGTGTTATGTTTTATGTTGGTTAAAAATGATAGGTAAAGTTTATTTTCTACATAATTTAAAACTATAGAATGTAAAAAATAAAATATATATTAAATATATATAAAATAGAAAAAATATTTGTTGAGTATCAACCGCAATTTTGAATAATACCAATACTGAAAAATGTAAAATAATTACATACTAAAAATTAAAAAAATATTAGTTAGGCAAGCATATGTTTTTAATAAAAATAACAAAACTGGATAATGAATATATTTTGAAATTATTTTTGAGCTTAAAATAAACTAAATATTTTTTCTTACTTCCCGTCCGTAGGGCGGCCCTGCCCTAATATATTATAGTAGAAAGAGAACTCTTAGCACCGCATCGCAAGCTTGTCCTCTATTATATTATGTGTTCTTGATATATGCTTGATCGAGAAGTTATGAAAGAATTCCTTACATTGCCAAAATTCAATTTATATGAGTTATAAAAGCTGGCAATTCTTCCACCATTGTATTTTTTTGCTTTTTGTATATAATTTAAATTGTTTTATTTTTAACTTTTAGTGTATTGCTTCTTTCTTTTCCAAGATCCGTTTTAAATTGGTTTGTATAACTTGTATCTTTCAATGTTCTTTCACATGATTGGACATATAAATCTTATTTTCCACCACATTTATTTATTTATTTATTTTTTCCTCAAACGATCATTCTATTACTCAAACTTGAGGTGGTCTGGAAAGCCAAACCGGAATAGAACAACCAACAAAACAAATAGGTCTATGAAAAGAACGAGCATTCCTAGCTAATGCATCCGCGGTCCCATTATGCTTCCTCGGAATATGGCATAACTCAAATCTTGGGAAACAAATTAGCAGTGTCTGAATCGCCTCAAGTTATGTAGCAAAGCTTAGCCATTTTTGGGGTTCTGCTACCATTGCAATGATATCTTTGCAATCAGTGCCAAAGCGCTGGCAGGACGAGTGTTGAAGCATACATTCCATTGCCCATCTCAGAGCCTCCAACTCCGAATGAAGGGCCGTCTCTCTCTTTCCTACATTTCGCATCCCCATAAGTTCAGTTTTCTCATTGTATGTCTTCAATACCCAACCGCATCCGCTGTACTGATCAGTGGCAGTCTAGGAACCATCCACCATGCAAATATTGTCGAGACATAAGGTCTGAACTGACTCACCCACATTCGGTTGTGGATTTTGATTGATCCCCTCATTTGCATTAAACCACGCGAGACATTCACTCTCTGCATATCGAACTAACTCCATCGGATCTCTGTCAATTCCCCTAAATAATTTATCATTTCGAGCCTTCCAGATATACCAGATTATCCATGGGAAGGAATCTCTCCTCGAGTCATGTCCCACGAGTTCATTCTTCCTCCGGAAGAGGTAGTCCATATTCGCAAAAATACTTGACATGGGAAATATGTTCTGCCTCCGATTTTCCACCACATTTATTTTTCAGAACATTTATCACAGTTTTATTTTCCATGTTAGGATTTTTTTTGATATGGTTTTAATTTTAAAATTTCAATAATAAAAAAACTACAAAGAAAGTATTCCAAACATATATAAGTTCTAGTTTATTTCAGGTGGTGGTCATCGAAAACCAACAAATATATTCGGTTATTAATACGATTTCAAATTGGTACAACATTTAAACCGGACCAAACACTCAAACTCAACCGATCTCTTTTGTTCCCTGGTTCTGACAAACGGCTGCTTTAAAAAAACCCTACTTTATGACGAGTGTGGTCTTATCTGAACTTTGGTAGTATTAGCACGTTTCTTCTCTCACTCTCTCACACTTCCAACAACTTTCATATACGTGCCTCCACGCCCTACCCCCGCGCCGCGCCGCAATCTGCAAGTTTCAAACTTCATTTCTTAAACCCTCTTTTCCACGCGCCACAATGCACGCCACCATCCTTTCCCCACGCGCCACTCTCTTCCCTCCACACAATGTCCGCTCCAACAGCCTCGACTCTCGCCGCCGCCGCCGTTCAACCTTCTCCTGCTCCGTCCAACCCGTAACCGCGGACCCTTCCCCTCCTCTCACAGACACCAACAAGCTCAACAAGTACAGCTCAAGAATCACCGAGCCCAAGTCCCAAGGCGGGTCACAAGCCATTCTTCACGGCGTGGGCTTATCCGACGACGATTTGCTGAAACCCCAAATCGGGATTTCGTCTGTATGGTACGAAGGCAACACCTGCAATATGCATTTGCTTCGGTTGTCAGAGGCGGTGAAGGAGGGAGTGGAGAGCGCTGGAATGGTTGGGTTTAGGTTCAACACGATTGGTGTGAGTGATGCTATCTCTATGGGGACGAGAGGGATGTGTTTCAGTTTGCAGTCTAGAGACTTGATTGCTGATAGTATTGAGACTGTGATGAGTGCTCAGTGGTATGATGGCAACATCTCTATCCCTGGTTGTGATAAAAATGTAAGCTTTTTTGAATCATCTCTCTTGGGTAGTTGTTTCATCTCTATGGATAAGTGGTTGAGTTGCTCTTGTTGTTGTGTCTAGATGCCTGGAACAATTATGGCCATGGGAAGGCTTAACAGACCTGGGATTATGGTTTATGGTGGAACCATCAAGGTACTGTACTTATCAAGTTTCCTAAACCCTTTTGTCTAGTTGGTTTGGTTTATTCACCTTGCTTTGATTTTTATTACAGCCTGGACATTTTCAAGAGAAGACATATGACATAGTATCTGCTTTCCAGGTATTTTTTCTTGTATCTTAAGTGCTTACAGTTGTTGGGATTATGTTAGGTAAGGCTTAAGAGATCCAGTACCTATGTGTTTCTTCATGTTGTATTTTTCAGAGTTATGGAGAATTTGTTGGTGGGTCCATAAGTGATGAACAGAGAAAGACTGTCCTACATAATGCATGTCCTGGAGCTGGAGCCTGTGGTGGCATGTACACTGCTAATACAATGGCTTCTGCAATCGAAGCCATGGGAATGTCCCTTCCTTACAGGTTAGGCATTCCTCCAGATGTGTGCTTAATGGGATATGCTTATTTTAAAAGTTTATATACTTACTAAACAATTTATGTGGTTCTTTACTTTTATATTGAAGCTCTTCAATACCCGCTGAAGATCCGTTGAAACTAGACGAGTGCCGGTTAGCTGGAAAATATCTTCTAGAGTTGCTAAAGATGGACTTGAAGCCCCGTGACATCATCACTCCTAAATCACTTCGTAATGCCATGGTTACTGTCATGGCTCTTGGGGGATCAACCAACGCTGTATTGCATCTTATTGCTATTGCCAGGTCTGTGGGTTTGGAGTTGACCCTTGATGATTTCCAGAAGGTCAGTGACGCTGTTCCGTTTCTAGCAGACCTTAAACCAAGTGGGAAGTATGTTATGGAAGATATACATAAGGTGCGTCTTTGGCAATATGGTTTTGCTTATAAGTCAATTTGTATTCTATTGATCATTTTCTATTTTTGTTATTGTTGTTTGATCTACAGATTGGTGGCACACCAGCTGTTCTTCGTTATCTATTAGAAGCTGGATTCATGGATGGGGATTGTATCACAGGTATAAATTGTTAAAGCGTTTTAGAAACTCATACTAACATTTTGGATTGATGCGAGTTGCTTACAAAGCTGATTACGTTACTATTATTTTTTTCTCTCCTATCAGTGACAGGGCAGACTTTGGCTCAAAATCTAGAAAACGTCCCTCGTTTACCAGAAAATCAGGTCTGTTTGTTTGTAATGTTTCTGATTATTTCATTTCTTTTTGATTATGGTGTATGTTAATTATACATTTATCTGATTTACTTGTACAATGTCCCAGGTTATTATCAGACCTGTGTCAAACCCAATCAAGGAGACTGGACACATCCAAATCTTGAGAGGAGACCTTGCACCAGAGGGTTCTGTAGCAAAAATAACTGGCAAAGAAGGGTTGTATTTCTCTGGTAATGTTGATTCACTCTTATGCCTCCTTCTACGCTTCACATTATAGTTAAGCACTACTCCATTTTAGGGCTTATACAATGGAGTTCTTTTGTTTTAGGTCCTGCTCTTGTATTTGAAGGAGAGGAATCAATGTTGGCTGCCATATCAGCAGACCCGATGAGTTTTAAAGTAATTGCCTTCCTGATATGAAGTATTCATCTCAAGAGATGGTTGATTTCTACTATCTGCTGAGAGTGTATATCGTTTGTTACAGGGAACAGTGGTTGTTATCAGAGGAGAGGGTCCTAAAGGAGGTCCAGGCATGCCAGAGATGTTGACACCAACAAGTGCAATAATGGGTGCTGGTCTTGGAAAGGTACCACCGTTTACTTTAGTTTGATCAGTTTCGGGTGTATTTAAATTGAATAAAGTGGTTGAGATAATGCATGTTTTATGTTTGTGAACACACTTGTCTGGTTGTTGGTACTTGCAGGAATGTGCATTGTTGACTGATGGTAGGTTCTCTGGTGGGTCACACGGTTTTGTTGTTGGCCACATTTGTCCTGAAGCTCAGGTCTGTTTCTCTCTCTCCCTCTCCCTCTCTCTGTCCACTGGATCTGCTTTTGTAATCTTTCAAATACCAAAACAAATATTAATGTGAAGATGGTAATGTGAAGAGCTTTTCCTCGGTTTTCACATACTATTTATATGTGCAGGAGGGTGGTCCGATCGGTCTGGTAGAGAATGGTGACATAATCACAATTGACATAGGAAAGAAGAGAATAGACACACAAATCTCAGCGGAAGAAATGAATGAGCGTAGAAGGAAATGGACTGCTCCTGCGTACAAAGTTAACCGTGGAGTCCTATACAAGGTATTAATGAAACCACTACTTGTAATGTATGTATCTCTCTCTTTATCATTTGTTGGATTAGTTGCTTAAACAATGGTTTTTGGATGACAAATGCTAAAACAGTACATCAAGAATGTGCAATCGGCTTCAGCTGGATGCGTGACTGATGAGTAAGCGAGAGGTCTCTGAGCAGTTTTTGTGAATGGGCAACAGAAAGTAGTGTGTTCACGAGGGAAAGTGTACGGTCATTTCTTTTGTATCATTTGCATTGTTTGTCTTTTACAATTTGTCTCTTCCTGTCATAATGAGAACTTGTATTCTGCCAATAAAGACAATTTTGCATTTATTCAAATAAAAACATTTATAAATATATATGTTCTTCAAATTAAGGTGTTACAAGAAATGATCTCCACTACTAACATATAGTGGGTGACTCACCATTTTATTACTTATGCATGTCTGATGACAAGATCTTGGAAAAAAGTACAAAATCAAAATCAAAATTTTATTACAAAATCAAAATCAAAATTTTATTACAAAATTAATTAGAAAAACAAGATTCTTTCAAACTTTAGATAGAACTCCAAATAAATGGAGTAATATAACATGAGGAGCATATTGATTTCTCATTTCTTCTTCTCATTGATGCCAAGAGTGTTCTTGACACCATCAACCGCACCCTGAGCCATATTCTTCACTGACTCTCCAGTCTGTCCCCAAAAATATGTCCATCATTAGTCCAGATAAAGGCAAGTTTATCTTCTTACTAATTCATATCATATGTATATTCATTAGCAATGATTAAGCATTAATTTATCGAAATTACTTGTTGGATGAAACCAGGGGCTTGTTGTTGCCCGTGTTGGGCAGATTCTTTTGTGGACTGAGCTGCGTTAGCAGTCTTGTCGCAAGCTTTCTGTGCAGTTTCCTTGGCTGATTCAGTCCATTGCTCGGCCTTCTCCTGCAATATCACCAATGTATACATTATTTCATGCATAACCAAATTTATGTTTTATATAAACGATTAAAACAAGAAATGGGATGAGTGCAGATACGTTAGCTTGCCCCCTGGTCTGCCCAGCATTGTACGATTGTTGCAAGTTCGACATGATTTTATCAACTTTAACTTATATCAAGTGTGTTTCTTTTTTTGGATGATAAATGAGCTTTGATTTATTGATTTTTTTGTTTGTGATGACAAGTCAATTTATAGTGTTCTTTTTTCATAATTCGGATTATGGTGTTTGTGGTGAAGAAGAAATGAGTAAACTCCGGTCGAGAGATTTGTGGGTGGCCATTTATGTTTTTTGACTTCTTCTCTAATTTTAACTTTGTTTTTGTTTGTCTTACTTTAGAAATGAGGATAAGTAAACTGATTACTAAAGCCGTATTAATTTGATTCTTTTTTTTTTTGGTAAGAAATTGTTCTTAAGTCTCTTAAATAAAAGACGGTTCTTAGGTTTCCTTAGTTAAAAACTAAAAAACGTCTCTTAAAAAAATTAAGAACTGTTACTAAGAGACCTCCAATAAACATGCCCTAAAGAAACTAATAACTTTTAACGATCATGTAAAACTAATGTATCTACGTACTGAAGTTTGTTAAAGTTAACAACAGTCGTGAAGGAATGCGAATCAGTCAAGTCAAGAAGAAAACAAGAACACTAACACAATTGAGGCAAATATACATTTTAGAATTTGTATACTGATTATATGAATGAAAAGTTTATAACCCTTTAGACCTGTATTTATAAGTTTCAAAACCTGAAAAATTCAGTTTTCCTTTAGAAAATTTTTTATCTACTAAACGTGGTGTCCTAGTATCCTTTATTGGTCCACCAAATTAAGTTACTCCAAATCAACAAAAACTCATATCGTTCTTTTATCATTCTATTTAGTATTGACATCTTGTTATGTTGCACACAAAAAAAAAACTAATGCCTTTTAATCAAGATAAACTTGCTTACAGAATACAGAATGCATCTTACAAGTCTTGAATGTTTTCTTTATGGAGTTTTCTGTGACCTGAATCAAAATCTTTATTTGTTTTCTTGCCTAGTTTTTTTATTATCACAAATTCAAAACATCAAAGATAATGAAAAAGAGAACTAAATGTGCCATTCAAATTAAAAAAAACTTCTAAGTGTTAAATATTATAGAATCAATCTATCTATGCAAATCTGAGGTGGATTTGTTCTCCCATAAATAGATCAAATTGCTTGTGTTTTTTTTTGCGATGAACATCAATGGTTTTTTTTTTGACATAAAACATCAATGATTATGGTGAGAAATTCACGGTTTTACCAGACACATTTTGTGTATTCTTTGTGGCTATTAAAACAAAATGATTGGTGCTTGCGTAAAGATTACGCTTGAAAGACAATTTACTCAAAATTGTCGGTAATATTGAGTGGTTTGATGTTGTGCTTGAAATGCCCTAATCATATGAGTTGTTTGTTGAAACGAAGAAGGGAATGACCAGAAGAAGAAGGTGGTTCATGATCCAAGTATAGACAAGAATATTAGATGATTCAAATACTTGGATATGAAGCTGGTCCGTACAGACTTGTCTCTCAAGCTACCAAGACTCAATACAAATTACTTTGGAGGGCAATGCAAGTTTAAATTGACCTATGGTTTCCGCAGATGAAAGAGAGACGTTGGGAAATATTCTGGATCAAGAAGTATGATTAAAATAAGCAGTCACATGTTCTGCTTAAGAAGAAAGCAGTTTGGACCTGTCACTTTCCCTCATCAGACTATGCCATCCTCTCTCTCATGTTTCCTTCTCTTCTACTGGACGAGCTAGAGCTTGTCTTTACCCTCTTGGCCTCTTCTATTTACCACAAAATTATTTGTTTATGTCTTCCTAGATTTAGATTAATTTATTGTGCTCACTGCCTATTTAAAAGGCAGTTCATGTAACTGTTTTGTTTAAGAAGAGTGAAGAGCTCTTTCTTCATATACTTTGTCACTAAACTCTCTCATTATCTCAGTCTCTCCATTCTCTCTGGTTACTCACGAGCTCAGTCTCTCCAATACTCTCCAAACTCTCATTCGCAGTTACTTACACTCTCAGCAATCTTGCTTACTCTCTTTGATACTCATACAAACTCTAATTCTGTCTGTTCCATTCTAAACCAGACACTTAATCTTACCTTTCCTCTTCATATTATCTCCATTCTCACATGGTATCAGAGCTTCCAAGCTCCTGAAACCTTTATAGCTTCCGCAAATCATCATCTTCTCAAAACTGTCTCCAAAACAGTTTCTGCTACATCTCTTTATCCACTGGTCCAAAGGTCTTCCAAGAGGGAAGAATCTCGCCAGAACTCAAGATAGGACAGTGTACAAGTCTCTGGAACTCAAGAAAGCTTCAGCTCAGTCCAGCAAGCTTCATCAAAGGTTCAGTTTCAAGTTCTGTTTCTTGCAAAACCAGTTGGTACATTCTATTGTCCACTGGTCCAAACTCTCTAAGATGGAGAGCTCAAAGGAAATGGCGACTTCAGTAGCTTCAAGGAGTCCAAAGAAGAAGCCAAACCACCACATCTGGTCCAAAATGCTGAAGATAATCCATGGAAGGAACCATTCTTGGAGAAAGGTCACTAAAGAAGCATTAAAGCTAAGCTGTTCTAATCATTCTCTGGCCAGCTATGCTGAAGCTCTGTTTCTGACCAACAAAACCCACGACCAGCAAGAGGACATGAGGGGTTTGAAGTGTCTCCTTGACCAGAAGGAGAGAATCAAGAAGAGGAGGTGTTGGACAGTCAATCCACACCACAAGCCCTTCAAATTCAAGTGATTCACAGCCATGGAGGTTCAAGGAACTAGCTCAGGTTCCTTGGTTGTACACAAGTGTTGTCTTGTCCATCATCAAATCAAGACAAAGAAGAAGACTTTGCCCATGAGTTCAGAGCCTATAGAGTCTGTATATGCCTGAGCATGGAAAGATCACTTGTGTGTAGAGAACCGGTTGAATTAAGCGCGGCCTGTTTGGGTGTTGAGCTCCTGGTTCAAAAGACTTACATGAGGCAGTGGAGAAGAGATTAAGAGAGGAACCGGTTGACTTAAGCGCAGCTGTAGGGGTGATGCGCTCCTGGTTTCAAAACTCAATGTTGCTCACTTCCAAGCTTGGTCCTTCACTTATTCTCTCTGGATCAAGCTTGAGGAGGGATAATGATGAGCATTCCTGAAGGTCCAAGTCTTCCATTTCCTCACCTCAGATCAGAAGTGAGAGTATGCAAGTGGTGGAATTCACCCTTGCAAGATTTCTAATCAGCCGGATCAAAGAAACATCAGCAAGGACAGCAGCAACTTGGTGTTAGAACAGATGGCCAACAGAGACTACTTGGCAAGAAGATCAGGTGGAGAGGCAAGCTGATTGGAATGCTATGAATCAGCCCAAGACTTGGGAGTTAGAACAGTTACCTTCTGGTTGGAAAGCTATGATCAGCTTCTATATGGAATTAGAACAAGTACCTTCAGTTGGGAAGCTATGAATCAGCCCATAGCATGTGTGCTTATACCTGGTTCATAAAGCTTCAAGAAGAGGCTAGAATGGCGATTTCAAAGTAAGGGGGATAAAGTGATCAAGACTGAAGAATCTGTCACCCCACATTATTCCACAGAATTCATGAGGGATTCAAGTGTCCATGGAACACTCCTCACCACTCTTAACAACCATATGCAAGGGGAGTAACCATTTCAATCTCTACAAATGAATTGATTGGTTTATGCCTTGAGAATGGATACATGCTGTATTTTATTGTTGAATCAGGTACCTACTGAGCTCATGAGCAAAGGCAGGCTTCGACTCAATCCCTAAATGGAGGCAAGAAGCCAGAAGAAAGGGGGAGACAAGCTCTGATCATAACAAGAAGCTCAAGGCTGATTTCAGTATGTAGCAAGTGGCACTTAATCTGAATGTGAAGCAAGGGTGCCAGCTTGCCATCGAAGAAAGGCCATGATCCAGGGTTTATGAGTCCCTCAACGTGATCATAAGGCTCATAAAGCCACTGGCCAATCCCCAGGCTGAAGTAGTTGCACTCTTTTTCCCTTAGTGTTAGTTTTATCCCATGAGGTTTTCTACACTTAGGTTTTTAATGAGGCAAATACTCTCAGTTCCAAGCTTACCCAAGGATCTCCTATGGTCAAGCTTGAGGGGGAGTGTTGAAACGAAGAAGGGAATGACCAGAAGAAGAAGGTGGTTCATGATCCAAGTATAGACAAGAATATTAGATGATTCAAATACTTGGATATGAAGCTGGTCCGTACAGACTTGTCTCTCAAGCTACCAAGACTCAATACAAATTACTTTGGAGGGCAATGCAAGTTTAAATTGACCTATGGTTTCCGCAGATGAAAGAGAGACGTTGGGAAATATTCTGGATCAAGAAGTATGATTAAAATAAGCAGTCACATGTTCTGCTTAAGAAGAAAGCAGTTTGGACCTGTCACTTTCCCTCATCAGACTATGCCATCCTCTCTCTCATGTTTCCTTCTCTTCTACTGGACGAGCTAGAGCTTGTCTTTACCCTCTTGGCCTCTTCTATTTACCACAAAATTATTTGTTTATGTCTTCCTAGATTTAGATTAATTTATTGTGCTCACTGCCTATTTAAAAGGCAGTTCATGTAACTGTTTTGTTTAAGAAGAGTGAAGAGCTCTTTCTTCATATACTTTGTCACTAAACTCTCTCATTATCTCAGTCTCTCCATTCTCTCTGGTTACTCACGAGCTCAGTCTCTCCAATACTCTCCAAACTCTCATTCGCAGTTACTTACACTCTCAGCAATCTTGCTTACTCTCTTTGATACTCATACAAACTCTAATTCTGTCTGTTCCATTCTAAACCAGACACTTAATCTTACCTTTCCTCTTCATATTATCTCCATTCTCACATTGTTGGTACATGAATGTTCTTGTTGCTACTGTTGATTGTTAATGATTAGTGGAGAAGGTACGTCAATTTTAGTCTTTTATGGTTAATATGCGTTTTTATGGTGTTTAATTGTCTTTATTTCTAAGTGTTTTCTTTCACCTGTAAACAATCATGTATTCGTATTTTGAACCGTATTAGAAATTTGAAGAAACCGTCGCTGATACCAAGACCAAAGTCTGAATCAAATCCAATCCCATCACTTCCTAATGACCTAATGTTGAGCTGCTTGGCATGCGTGACAAGATTTTACTATCCATCTCTATCTTTAGTCTCTAAGAGCTTTAAATCTGTCATTGTCTCACCAGAGTTATATGAGACTCGATCTTTCTTACATCGCTAAGAAAGTTGTCTCTATGTGTATTTACAACTCCCCAACGATCCTAATTCTCAGTGATTCACTTTTTGTCAAAAACCTAACCACATACTAACCAATGAGACACCCATAAAAGAAAGAAGAAAAGTGGCAATCCTTTGGTCGTAATCCTAACTACCTCTTCTTCTCATTTTGACTGATGGTTCTGTCTGGTGGAAGTTAGTTCAAATATCTACAAGATTGGAGGATCCATCAATGAGCATTGTTATCTAACTTTGAATAGTATGTCAGTCGTGGACTGTAGGTTTTATTCTTGTTGTGAGGCTCCAAACTTGCGACACTCATTCAACCAATCAAAATTTCAATTTCATTTTTAAGAATTTCAATATTAGACAAGACAAAACACACCTTAATGCCTCAACGCCTCAACAATACTAAAGTCAACACAAGTAATACAAGTTACTCACAACAATATCAAACAAGTCAGAGACATAATGAATTACTTAGACCATCTAAGTAAACTAATACAATATCATTTCAAACCAATTATATAAAAATATTTAAAACTGAAAGTAAAATATAACTAATTATTATAATAAATCATCTAGTAAAATAATAAAAAGTGTTATTTTTTACATTTCTAACACAAATTCAAAAATAGTTAAAAAAAATTTGTGCTCTTACTAATTACATTTATTTAATGATAAGAGAAATTCTAATAAATATAAAAAATTGTATATTTTCATCTTAAAAGTGAGATTAATTTTAAAATTATAATAAATGTCAAAGGTTTTGTCTTTTCATTTTGAAAATGAAATTCGCTTTAAATTTGTAATAAATGTTATCTGTTTATTGCAAATAAGATTATTTTGTTACAATACAAAATTATGCATCTTTCTATAATTGTGTATTTTTTCAACATGCATTGATTGGGTAAGTTTTAAAAAGTGTAAAGACGTGTGTTTTCATTTACAAAAAAACCTTTTTCATCTTAAGAGTGTGTATTATGTAAGATATATTGCATCTTATAAGTTAATATATAAATATATTATGTTAGTAAGTTATACCTCAATACAAATTCAATATGATAAATGTGAAGAGTATAAATATATGTCACCAAATTTTAAATAATATATAACAATTTATCGTACATTTAAATTTTAATCCACAATAATATATATAGATTTGTGCGGCCACACAGATCATATTCTAAAAAATAATATGTGATATAGTTGATATTTAAAAATTAGAAAAATTACTCAATCTATCTATATATATAAAGAAGAGTTTATCTTCTTCTCCTTGCGCCATGTCATCAAATAAGTGATGGAGAGCGTGACATATCAGCATCTAAAACATTCGTTTGGTTTTATTTTTATTTTGTAAAAGAAAGACCCAAGAAGACAATAAAACACAAACACATTGAGCCCAACAAAGCCCATCCAACAAGCTAAACATAGGAGGACGGAAACATCTCCTCTCAAGCCACGTGTATGATCGATAATAGGATGAGAGATGGGCGAGACACATCAAACAACTCTAAACCGCCGACTAAGTTAAACCACGTCAGAGACTCTGCAACCACCAGAGATACCTATGGAACATGAAAACAAAACACCCAACACATCAATAAAGGAAATCAAAGGCGGTTGAGTTAAAGCCGAGACCATTTTTTCTAACTATAACACACATAATATAATACCTTTTAAAAAAATATATATATTACTATTTCATTCTAAAGCGAAACCAAAGACTGATGCATAACAAAGCACACCCAACAATGGTCTGAAACTACATTGCAATTAGAAATTATATTTGCTCATATAAAATCTATAGGTCCAAATCAATGACCTATTCTACAATATTTGATCAACGATTCGAGATTATGAAAAAAAACATTTCAAAAAGTCTTAATATCCATGGAACCATAAAATTTTGCATGAAACGATTGGAGAAACGCATATCTAGACAGCGAAACAACATACAAGTCGATGATCTGCAGAATACAAGTTCCATAACTACTACGAAGAACATTAAGTTGATGATCTGCAGAATACAAGTCCCATAACTACTACAAAGAACATTTAATATTCAATAGATTTCAAAAAAGGGAAATCGAACAATGGAGCGTTAAACCGTAGAAGAAGCTGAGTGAAGAGAATGGCACAAATCTAAAGAGATCAGGCCCTCTTCAACCTAATCCTTCCACGTCACATATTTTTTCCCAAGACCTTTGTTTCTGTCATAAACCGTAGTGAGTCAGTATTTTGTTAGTTGGCCTCAGAGAAAGATTTAGTTGGCCTTAGTATTACTATTTATTTACTGTATAATAATTGGTTGGATAAGTTGTTTGGGCTCAGGCCCATACAACTCTTTTCAAATCTTCTGCTTCACCTCGAGTTGACCAGCTGTCTATATAAAATTGAAATCACGTAAATGAATACAAAAAGAAATTTGGACAAAACACATGAAGAACGCTTCGTCAAATTTAGTTGCGCTGAAAGAAAAGAAATAGTTAGACAAAATAGTTCAACAACTTTAAATAATAAGCATCAAAATTCACTAAAAACTCCGAACAATTTTACGAGCTAAACTACTGTCATGTGCTCCCAATCCCAATTTCGATACATTTCAATAATACAAGGACAAATCAGAAGGGAAAATGTATTAGTTATAAAATAGAATTAAAAAAACCAAGAATAAGTCATCAGAATTCACTAAAAACTCCAAACAATTTTACAAGCTCAATTATTGTCATCTGATTCCACTCCGAATTTTGATACAATTCAATAACACTAGAGAGTTAACAAACAATAGAATTATAGTTTTATCAGAGAGAGAGAACAACTCAAATATTCAAAGTCTATTACATGTATTAAACAGAGGTGAAATTAATAAAATAGCTTTGTAATCTAGAACAGATTGAAATTTCCACCTTACTACACACTCACAATATAAATCACATTGAGTCATGACAAAGCTCTAGGTTAACACAAATCTCCAAACATCCATTAGAACACAACAATGTTATCTAGCAAATAGTCCTTTAAAAATTGGCAATGACAAACCCACAAATAAACAACCAAATTAAACAACATTCCGCGCGAAGCGCGGACCAATGACTAGTGTAAATTATAAAATATAACTAGATTTTGATTTGCGCTTGCAAAGCGCGAGATATTTTATTATTAATTTAATAAATATTTTAATAATTTTTTATAATTTTGTGTATTAAAATATTTTTTCATTTAAACAGTCTTTTTAAATTTGATCCGGACCCGTGTTTAACTGATTAATCCGATGATCCGATAATTCGATTCAGGTTTTTAAAATATCTATATTTAAAATCTGTGAAAATCACTGCGCTTGTCTTTTAATTTAGCGGCTTTCACATCTTTAAGCGTAGATGATATTCATAACTATTTTTGTTATTATATTTATTGTATAATGTATAAAGTTTATATATATATATATATTCATTTATGTAATGGCTATTATTGAATTATTATGTTACTTAAATAAGTGATATAATCATTATTTAAGAAATATAAATAATTTTTTTTTAATTTAATTACTTTTTTACTGAGTGAAATGTTTTTATAGTATTTTAAACCTGTAAAAGTAAGTTCTATTTATTTGGGAAATTGTCAAAAATACAATTTTTCTTGTACCACTTTTCAAAAATACTTTCATCACTTTTACCCTTGTTTTTAAGAGGCAAAAACACACTTATAACCCTTGGATTAATTAATTTAAGACTTAGGGTTTAGAGTTAAAGGGTGGTGTAGGGTGGGTAGGGTTTAGGAATGTAAAATTTAGGATTTTAATTTTTTTTTTTTAAATTACCCTTAAAAAATGGTATTTTTGAAAATATCTTTTTAATGAAGGTAAAAATGAAAAGTGGTACAAGGAAAGTAGTATTTTTGAAAATTCTCCTATTTATTTTCACTGTTTTATAAATTATTTGAATTTTTGGGAATTTTTAAAAATACAACTTTTCATTTTTACCTTCATTAAAGAGACATTTTCAAAAATATCACTTTTTTAAGGGGTAAATTTTTTAAAAATTAATTAGAGTCTTAAATTTTAAATTTCTAAACCCTACCCCACCCTACACCACCCCTTAACTCTAAACCCTAAGTCTTAGATTAATGGGGAATTTTCAAAAATATTACTTTCCTTGTACCACTTTTCACTTTTAACTTCATTAAAGAGACATTTTCAAAAATACCACTTTTTTAAGGGTTAAATTTTTTTAAAATTAATTAGAATACTAAATTTTACATTCCTAAACCCCACCCCACCCTACACCACCCCTTAACTATAAATCCTAAGTCTTAGATTAATTAACCCAAGGGTTATAAGTGTGTTTTCCCTCTTAAAAAAACAAGGGTAAAAGTGATTAAAGTATTTTTGAAAAGTGGTACAAGGAAAGTGGTATTTTTGACAATTTCTCTAGATTAATTAACCCAAAGGTTATAAGTGTGTTTTTCTCTCTTAAAAACAAAGGTAAAAGTGATTAAGATATTTTTGAAAATTGATACAAGGAGAGTGGTATTTTTAACAGAGATGGCGTATTAAGCCTCCTCCAGATATGTGCGGCCTCTTCCTCGGTATCATTGAATCCGAGGAAATTAGACACCCCACTAAAGATTGGTGTATTAAGAACCACGATATTATTCTCTATGTGAGAGAGACTAACAAAAAGATATGCAGGAGAGGAATTGAAATAAGACACAGCTGGATACTCGTTGATAATCTAATCAAAATGACCAGAAGTCTTTTATTTAATCAACTCAAATTTAGAGAAAAAAAGAAACTTGCAAATCAGCTCTTGTTTGAGTTGAAGGACACAACAAAAGAGATAATCTGATTTTGTGAACAAAATCAGAACTTTATTATTCCAACGTAAGTAAAGATTGACTTCCGTTGGAAAACCACATACAAAATATATTACAGAAATTTAAAACTTCAACTCCCCTCTGAAAGATATATTTGTGATAAGAGGGAAGTTAAAAAAGGATTTTCTCTCTCTACACGAAGAGAGAGAACCCCTTTTTTATTGTAAGATAGATGTTTAGATATATAATATTAAATAATTATTTGATACGAGTAAATTTTAAAATTATATTATATTAATAAAATAATTATTTATTTAGAAATAAAATAAAAATAAACATTCGGATCAAGTTAAAGTTGAAAAAGGTTTAATCTAGTTTATATATTTGTTTATTTGAGTCATAAACTAACACGAACATAGTGAAAACATAATCTCCAACCAAAATTACACAGGATTACTCGCACTATAATCAACAATTACAAGAACTCAATTAAACAACAAAAAAACGCACTCGTAAGAACCTCTCTGTTCAAGCTTTGTGTATCTCCCTTTGGAACTCTTTTCAAACTCTGTATCACACTCCATATATGATGTCTTCTTGATTTTCCTCGAGCCTGATGAAACCCAATTTTTGGGATCAAAAAGCTAAACGAATTCTTCCAAAACAATAAGAGAAGAAGCAAGAGAGGTGCATGGCTGTGACAGGATGTACAGAATAGCTGAGCAAGGCGTGCATTAGAGAAGCTTGCTTGTCCTTCTTTTTGATGGCCCTCCTGGGAACATCTTCATGATCCATCCTAGCACCCTTTCTACCACCTGAATGGAGAGTAATGCTTAACATCTTGTCTTTTTCAGACCCAAGTTTGGAACTCTGATCAGAGGAGATAAGAGAGAGAATGTACCTCATCGCCCTCATCTGCAATTGGTGGTCTCTCTTGAACAACATGAGAATCCGGCTGCTTTGGAGTTGAAACATTGTCTATCGCCATATTCTGTGCTGTTAGTAGCTCTAACCGTTGTGTCTGCACTTCAAGCTTTCTGGATAACTCTTTGTTCAGCTCCTATGGTTAAGAAACATGACAGATATAAAAGACTTGAGAAAATACACGAGATACGCAATATAACAAAGAAACACAAACATGAAAAAGCCACTTAATTAAACATCACGAAAAGACCAGGTTATATATACTAAGGCTATGGTGAGTAAGATATAACAATCATGGCCAGACTCGGAATTTACCTTTACCCGTGCAGTTTGAGATAATTTAGTTGACAATGCTTGCACCAGTTCCTCTTTTTCAATTGCCAACTGCAACCCAAGATGCAAAATAGCTGTTACGTTATCATCCAGATTGAGAAATGATAGTACCTGATTCTCACAGTTACAGAAAACCCAAAAAAAAAAAAAATTCACATGAATAATACATGGCTACTACCTCAGCAATCAGCGTATTAATGTTCTCGATCAGTCTCATCTGATCGGCTGGGACGTTCAATGGAAAGCCTTCGAGAGTTAATTGTCCACTTTCATGAATGATAGCTGTACTAGATGAATCACTTCCGAGCAGATCTGTAGAATCTGTTTCCTGAATCGAGCTCCCTGGCATAGTATCTGAGATTGCTGCACCAAGAACACAGAGAGGACACAAGGATAATGATATTTTAAACTTCATACTAGTATCCAGGTTTAGGAGAAGAATACATAGTCCATCGAGTAGAGTTTTCGAATTTAGACGGTGAAACGTAAAACTGAAATTTCTTTTTACTCGATGCCAAATATGCACATGTATGCGTTCAGAGATCACAAATATGCTTCAAAATTCTATAATAGCACGCACATACTACTGTGATTTTATAGAAGGACCATTACCGAGGCCTTCTGTAGAGGTTGATGCGTTTTTCCTGCTAGTAGAGCTTTTACCGAGATCAATGGATTTTCCACCAGAGGAAGCTTTCTGCACCATTGTCTGTAGAACCTTCTTCTCTGAAAAAGAAGATGAAGAATATAAGATACATACATCACATGTAGAACCACATTACTTTTCAGAGGAACGGATTTCAGTGTGCATACCCTCCTGAAGAGCTTTAATAGTAGATTGTAAGTCTTGGCGATCTTTCTCTAGGCTCTGTAATTTTTTCCTATACAGTTGATAGTTAAGATGAGAATTATATTATCCCAGAAGTTACAGATCGAATCCCTAAGGGTATGTTTGGACCAAATATCAAGTTACGGTGAAGATACAAAGAGGTTAATAACAACACAGTAAAGAGCATACTTGTAAGATGACATTTCTGCTTGTGCACTCTCCAGTTCCCTCTCCAGCTTTAACTCATTTGATCTGAGTCTGAGAGCCTAATATCGGTTCCAGGAAAATGTTAATTGCTAAACAGATGAATATGAGCATCTCAAGGTAGAAGAAACAGACATCTTAAAACTCACAAATTCAATAACTCAACTATAAATATCATTCCACACTTTTCACCCAAAAGCTTATTACCTTATCTTCCAAATTGATGACTTCAGAAGCCAGTATTTGGGAACGCTCATCAGCAGCATTACATTCTAGTTGCGCATTTGCATATTCAATCCTGACAGATTCAAGTTCCCCCTGTAAGGAAAAGAGTTAAATCAAGTAACAGCTTTTGGGAGAATCTAGATAACAGCTCCAGCGAATGAATGAACATGGCATACATATACTCATCCAGAATCATACTCGGGAGATTCAAATTTGGAGTCTCATCTGCTTTGGCCTAATCTAGACAATAAACTCGGTGGATGAATCCAGCAAAATGCAATATCATGCTTTATTAAAATATATTGCTAGGGCATATACAACTGTGATTTTTTGAGTATAGGTAGCTAATAGGATACTAACCATTTGTGCTTGGATCTGTTGATGTAGCTTCTCCATATCATCTTTTAGTTGGTTGACAATACTTCTCTGGATAAGAAAGAAGCGAGACAATTGTTACATGAGTCACAGGGAGGTCTGAGGCTTTTACAAAGCTAAGTGGACACGTCTTATAGTAGGCAAAATAAGACATCGTTCACTCTCAACAGTAGATAAGCCCAATAACTGCCAATTACGTAGACATCCTCAAAAACTTTCTTCAAATTTTTTGTTTTAACAGCATGTCTTACTTGTGAATGTAGCAATGATTTAGTACTCTATAAATGCGGTGTTCACAACATAGTCTAAAACTTGTTTAAGAGCATGGCACTCTGAAAAGGACACTCAATTCACATCCGTCCAAATCATGAAATGAGATTCTAATAGTTGCATCTCCCATGGATCCTACGTATGCTGGACACTACCCAACTAAAATGGCATAAGTGTTCACGTACCTGCTGGTTATAAGTGTCTGTCATCGAAGAATTTTCAGATGCTAAGGATTCTGCCAGAGCACGTGAAGCATCAAGATCCCTTTGCAGTGAAAACTTTTCTTGTGTTAAATCTTCAATATGCTACAAATGGAAATATGAAACCGTATCTCAGAAAACGCATAGGTCAAGGTGTAGAAAGAGCAACAGTGAAAGCTAGCATCCAAGAGTAAAATAATAGTAGCATGCACGACAATGTAAAAAGAATATGAACAACCTGCGAGAGGCATCAACCATAAATCTTTGACAAAATGCCCATGTTCATTTCTCATGAGAACAATTCCCTTAATATTTCTAAATGAGAAAGGCATCCTCTTTCTTTCTCATTCTCATTTCAAAACTAATCAAACATAACTTTCCAACTATTTAAGAAGCAGATCGACACTACGTAGTCAGAAGAAAAGATGGTGCAAGTAAATTACCTGTTCTAGAGTACTAAAATCATCATTTTGCTTTGGCCTGGAGTAATCAGTGAAACCTGGCATTACTCCATTGGGAACAGGAAACGAAGGAGTCCTGAAATTGTCATACGGATAAGGAGAATCAGATACTCCGCTTGTCATTGATGGTCCATTACTGTCGCTCTTTCCTGATACATACTGAAGTGATGATGGTCCAGACCCAGCACCGCCAGTAAACTGGGAACCACTAGATGTAATTAAATTCCCCTGAATCTCTGGATGTTGATACTGAGTCTCGGAAGCTCTAGAAATATTAAGGGAATCAAGGAAAGATGGACGATTTCTCTTCACAGTTGCTTCATTTTGAGCTGAGTAAGAGCTTGCACCGTAATTTGAAGATTCAGAAGCCCGAGTTGATGTGTCCGGAGAACTAAACAAGAAACTGCTAGACAAGGTTGGCTTCTGCACAATGCTGCTACCTCCTCTAAGTTCACCACTTTCGTGAATAGACTCTGCCATCCTAGTAGTAGGTTGTAGAGAGTCTAGCAACAACAAAAAAAACGTAAAGATCAGTTAGGTTGTTCCCTTTAAGGAACAAAGTACATTGCTTCATATGATAGCACACGTACCTTTTCTTGATGAAATTAATCCACCGTCCATTTGCATCGAGGTTGATAACATAGTGCTTCCAGAAAAGCCATCACTTTCCTTTAGAAAAGAAGCACGAATCAAATCTCCACTAGATTGCTTGTCTCTATTGCTATCAGGTACAACAGCTTCAGGCCGCCTATTATTCACTGTTAAGTCAATTGAGGAACCTCTCAACTCTAAGGTACTAGATGTGCCCACTGACTCATCTCTCTTGCTTCTCTCTTTGCTTCCATCGTATAAATTATATACATCTGCAGAAGAAGATGAGGATTTGGATTGGGTTTGGTTAAAGGAAGCTTGATGAGTTTCAGCAGATTCTCTGAGAGGTCCATTAGAGACGGTTTGGTGGGTGTTATCAACAGGTTGTGCGGTATTAATCTGTGAAGCCTTTTTCTCACGTTCTGCTTTTTGCTTCCGGAACTCCTCAAGCTGAATCCATCATCAATTTAACAAATTATTCAGAGAAAAAGAAAACTACAGCTTTGTCGATTCTTATAATAATGAACAAATTTGATGAAACGTTGACAATGTATGATGATCAAAGTAAAGAGAGGAGGAGGATGATCAGAATATCTACCTTACGCCGTCCAGCCTCTTGCTTCCGCTTAACCTGAGCTGATGCCATTGAAACCAATCCTTATTCACAATTGAATCCCATTAACACATGCCATTGAGGAAACTCGCCGGTGTGACCAGGAGACGGATCCTGATGCAAATATGGAGAAGATATTGATATAGCCGGAGATCTCGAGAAAGCCTGTTCAAAAAATCTGAGGCAATTTGTTTTTAGGGTTTTCGATCTGAAGGAGGAAGAAGGAAGGGAGGAGCAAAGTTTGTTCGTCGAGATTTTGGTTTCCTTCTCCGCCAGATCTCTTTTTCTGATTATAACTTCTTCTTTTTTTCTTTTACTTCGATGCTTTGAACGTTTTTTACTTTTCTTCTTTCCGTTGGTTGGTACATATTTTTAGTCATTTTTTTCCATTTGAAGCTGTGAAATTAAATTTATGAATATTGTTTAACCAAAATATATGGAAAATAGTTTCTATTCACTTTTTTTTACATCAGTTTCTATTCACTTTATTAAAAAAAAAATCTAAACAGTGTATTATTAACCAGCAGAAAACTGTAAAATAAATCTTGTATATGCACTATATTTGGATTAATTCATATATATTTTGACGTTTTTAAAAACGATTAATTTAAAAGAAATAAAACTAAGAAAATAGATAAACAGTTGTGATGGGTGCATGGTTATCGAACCATAAAAAAAACAAAGTAGAACATCCATGTGGCCCGTCGAACGTGACGACATGACACCAAAGAACTCGTTATTATAGAATCACATTCAACGATTTTTAAATCAATTTATATCCTGCACTTTTTTTTTTTTTTTTTTGTCAACCATAATATTTCATTGATTTATGCCCAAATGGGCTTACATGGGTATCAAGTACAAGGTTAATGAGACTAATCATTTTTAAAATAAAATGAAGCCCACAGAAACTCAGAGACGTTTGCCTTATCACTTGAACACGCGTCAAAGCCATACACTTCCTAGGCCACGTGTCTTTTGTACGTTACGCGGTGAATTCGGTCGCCGAAAATCCTTTCCGCCGGAGCTTTCACTCAACATCGTCTCTTCCGTTCTTCTTTCACCACCGCTGCAAATGATTAGCTCCTCACCACGACACCAACCGAAGCGGCTCTCTCAATCACCATCCTTCCTCGTCTTCAGTTTTATTCACCAACACGATCAGAGCGCCCACGCGTCTCCAGTATAACTTCAACCTAGAGATCTTTTTGCTGCCTCACTAAGGACTGACAGCTTCAACGAGAGCGATATTACCTTGTCAGAAGATGATGCTTCCAGCTGAAGAGAGTTTGGTTGGGATATGATTTATATCTTCAAGAACCACTCCAAAACTCTAAAAAGAACAGTAGCTCCTATAGACAGACGGAGCTTTTATTTACTTCAATCTAAACATGAGAAAATTATAACCATGAAGAACTGCTCATGTTAGATTGAAAACACTACAAAAATCGCTTTGTGAATCTACTCCAACAAAGCGAAGCCAAAAGATCGATCGAAGTTCGATCGAAGATACATATATTACAACAAAAATCTCTTTCCCCTCTAAAAGATTTAATTGTGGTAAGAGGGGAAGAAGAGAGAACTCTCTCTCTCTAAGGAGAAGAGAGAGTGTTATTTTTATTTAAATGACAGCAAATTAATTTATATCCTGCACTTAAGGACATCTAATCAAACAAAACTAGCCAAATAGCCGACAGAAAAAATAAAATAAAAACTAGCTTCAATCTTTCTCCCTCTTCTCTTAGAGAGAGAAAAACTCTTTCAACTTCTTCCACTTAACTCACTTCAGAGGAAGAGTTGATTTTATCTTTTTGTTTGTACTATATTTCAATCAGCAAGATCGAATCTTTACTTCCTTTTAAGCGGATTTTGTTTTTCCGAATAGCGGATTGTGTGTTCCGACGTGTCCGGATGTAGCCCCTTTCGCAATTATTCTCTATCCTATGTCACTTGAGTTGATGTTTCTCTTCTTCTCCAATTATCCTCAAGCTTTTTTACGATGAGTATAAATCTTGCTCTGTTTCATATGTTAAAAGAGTTTAGAGCACTATTATCCTTAGCAACCCATTAGGGGTACTTAATTTTTCTTTTTATTTTTTTTTTAACTTTTATCTGATTAAAAAAAAAAAGTTTAGCCAATCACCGACCGCCACTTGTCACAAACAGTGTAAGCAATGGTGCTTAATTAGGCAACATAAGCAATGTTGCTTACATTGGGGAGATGGTTTTTGTGGGAACCAAGGATGATTGGTTAAGCACCCTTGGTTAATAAAACACTCTTGGTTAATAGTGCCCTTAGTTTATCAGATGGAAAGGATGCCCAAGCTGTTGGATCTATTTTAATTAATTTTTGAGAGGTTCAGAAGAATTGTCTCTTCAAGATGGTCCAATAATGGATCTACTCTACAGTTAATTGAGTCTTCCCAGATATAATTATTGGACTTTATAGGGATATCCATTCAAGAGCATGGCTAAGGCGGAAATGATAATTATTAAAAGTACATATTATTGATGGGAAAAAGTGTTGAGAAAAAGAAATAGAAGATGCGCCGTTGGTCGGTAATTGATGAAGAAAAATTGCCAAAAGTATTACTTTACTTGTATTACTTTTTAAAAATATTTTAATTATTTTTATCTTTATTTTTTAAAAGAGAAAAACACACTTATAACCTTTAGGTTAATTAATTTAAGACTTAGGATTTAGAGTTAAGGGGTAGTGTAGGGTGGAGATAGGGTTTAGGAATTTAAAATTTAGGATTTTAATTAATTTAAAAAAATTTACCCCTTAAAATATGATATTTTTGAAAATATTTCTTTAATAAATGTAAAAATGAAAAGTGGTATAAAGAAAGTATGAAGTCGTCGGTGAAGATGGTGGAGATCTCCGACGAAACAAAGATGATAGAAGCCCTATGTCCTTTGCTTAACACGCGTTACTTTTTTTGTTCATCATTATACCCGTATAGGGTCTTTGTATTGTATATTTAACACGTGTGTGGTTGATAAATTTGTACTCTTATGTTATCTTTGGGCTTTTAATAATATGAAAAATTGACAAAAAAAAACTACCCAAGTAAAGCAATGTACGTTTTATTAGTTTTCTCTATATGTAATTGTAGATTATTTTTTCTCTCTCTCTTAATTTTCCTCTAACCTCTCTCTAGATTTAAAATTTTTTGAGATAGTTTGTTTCCATTGGTCGGCAGTTTCGTCTTCGGTCATCACCAACTTTTGTTTTTCAGGTTGTATATATTTGATCTTTGGATCGATCTACTCCTCTGTGTGCATATAAATAAAATTTCGACCATTTTTTATCAACTTTGTGATGCGACCCTCACACCAGCCTCAAAAATCAAGGTATGATGATCAAGAATATACCAGCTAAGCCACTGATCATGGTTTGGTTTAATGGTCGTTTTAAGGTTTTATCGGTTTGAACAATGAAGTTTTGGACTGAGAGAAGTTAACAAATATGAGGCTGAATGTGTGGGTTTTGAGTTTATTGAAATATACATATTTGGGCATATATTTGGGCATATATTTGGGCATGTATTTGAGCGATGGAGAAAGATTAAAAACTAGTTTGTACCTGATTTTTATATCTTGGTCCATGATGCTGGTCAGAGACGCATCAATATGCATCTATACTTAAATTTTATACCATTTTTTGTATCAAACAGCGTCATCGGTATAAACCAGCTATAGCAAGTTAATATTACTATTAATCTGAACTTATAGTGTAGGTATTAGTAGGATATAGAAGGAAAATGTACATAGATCGATGTATACTAGCGATGTGAACTATATAAAAATCCGGGTTATCTATACTATAAAGAGATAATTGGCCTGGATGCCCCAAAATGGACCATAATTAGCAAACTAACATTGATGTGACATTTTTTTAGTGGACGATTTTGCCCCTAATCTCACCTGCCCAGGCTACCCCCTAGCACTGTCACCATAGCCTCACGCCCTATAGTTTACTGAAAACCTACCGGTTAACGAGGAAGTGTTTTATTAATTTGGCCTTTTTTTTGAATTTCAAATTCTAATTCACTTAATTGTCTTCCTAACTGGTAGTTTACGAAATTCAATTCCCTCACCCATCTAAAAGAAACCGCTAAAGCTTAAAGATTGTTCCTTTTCGGTTCTATCTATTAACCTCCTCCTCCCATCATCTAAGTACAACCGTTTTAGGGATTTTACCAAGTTTCAATATTTCTCCAATGGCAGACATGAATCTTCCCAATCGCATTTTCGCATGTGGTGACGAACATGTTGGTGAACGGGTCAACACCTACCACAGGACTCGGAGAACAGAGTCACTCATCCAATCGCTAGAAGAAGAGGAGGTTGATTTCTTCAAAAATACTCAGTTTGGTAAGATTCTTAGCTTCAATGAAACCCCCCCTTCTCTGGTGCTTTCGGTCACTTCATTCTTGTTCGTATGCTCAAGACTGAAAAGAATTATGAGATATGGGTAGTTTTTACCGGAAGACCAATTAGGATCTCTCTTAGGGAGTTTGCAATAGTAACCGGTTTATACTGCTCGAAGATACCGAGCCAGAAGCGCAAAAAAGGAAGAACCCTCTCCACGAGAAACTCTATTGGAATGAGTTGTTTGGGTCTCTCAAGGCATGCTCTGTCGAGACGGTTATTGACATGTTGAAGACGCGGAAGGTGAAGGATAGAGACACCAAGATTAAGTTAGCCTGTTTACCAATAACCGCTTCAATTCTTGTTCCATCATCGCACAGTCCAAAGATTGTCCTTGAACATGTTGAGTTGATCAGGGATATCGACAAGTTCCTTGCTTACCCTTGGGGGTGAGTCTCCTTCCAACTTCTCACCGAATCATTACTTAGGAAGGATGCCATGTCGCTAGCACATGACTCTTTTGCTTTGAGGGGTTATGTTGAGGCTATTCAGCTTGTCATGATTGTTGCGGCTCCATCTTTGAAAGAGGTCGTTGTTCCTACTGCTCCGGTTGTTGTAGTTGAATCCGAGAGCTAGAGCGACATGGCTGAAGCAGAGGAAACACCGGAAGTTGATGAGGGTGTGGGTTTGAAGGATGTTACTTCTGTCGCGAAGTATATTGTCAACCCTAAAAACGCTAGAGACATCAACGCTGAATGCAAGGTTAGTGATACTATTCTTTGTCGACAATGAGTTAATTTTTGGCTTACCTGTTAATAATTTAATTAACCCCTAACATAAGTAATACCACTAAAATTTTGCTGTAAAAGGAGAATCATGTGTCCATTCTATTGTTGCCTATTTGATTGAAATAGCTCATTTTTTGTCGATTTTAAGTATTACAATCATTGTTCATACTAGTTAACACCTAACAAGAATCTTAACATGCTTATTTGACTATGCATCTAGGTTAATAATAATATTAGGCGTTACAGTTTTCATTAACGTACAATTATATATGTATTTGTGACGGAATCTGATGACTTTCACTGAAGGTTCCTATTAGGTCTATTATCGATGACCCTGATGATCAGTGGTACTTGGAGCACGATTTCTCTTGGGATGATGAGCGCCCTGACCCCGCTGTTGAGACACTTGTGAAACTCATCAATGATGGCTTTGAATTCAACAATGACATGTTCGTTGGCGGCCTAACTTCTGTTGATCTAGTAAGACTAAAACAACAGAAGCAGCGGGAGAAGGAGCCGAAGGATAAGAATGTGAAGGAAACTGTTTGTCAAACTTCGGCGGCTGGTGGAAGTGACGAAGGGACACTTAAACCAATTGCATACCTCGTCTGTGCCAAGCTTCGTCAAGAGTTTGGTCCTATGGAGTCCAGAATTGCAAAGGCTGTTGAGGTGACTGTTATAAACAGTCTGGGTGGAATGGAGGGTAGAATCAACGAATGTTTCGCAAATACTGTTAAGTCTTTGGAGAAGGGAGTCATTAGGGCTATCATGGAGTACTTGAACAAGTCCACATCATCAATCCCTACTTAATACAATTCCCCCCGTCATGCCGCACCACCTACAACGACGGCTCAGGATAAAGATAATGCTGAAGCCTCTCACATCGGTGATGATGCGGAATCGGCCTCTGAGAGCATTGATGCAGATTAGGAAGACCCTGTCAGGCAAGTGCTAGACGACCTTCAGGAAAATGCCATCAACAAAGTGGTAATTTCATACGAATTTCTATCATTCCTTATACTTCACAAACCTTGACTTTTCAATTCAACTAGCTTCGACACTGTCTCTAGCGCAGACTAATCTTGCGGATGAAGCCGAGGAAACCAACTTAGCAGAATAGTCAAATCCACAGTTGAGAGGACTGAGCCTCCAACCCACGTGGTTTGTAAAACAAATTTTCTTTTAAATGTTAAACTTATTTGTATTGGCTAAGTAAATGGTTAACACGTAATATATTACGTATGTTTTACTATTGATAACATATTCATATTATACTCCAGCCAAGTGCCAGTGTCTCAATTGTGCCAGCGGGTCAACCAATCATATCAGGCACAAGTACCCAATCGCCAGTTCCGGTAATTAATTATATGTTTAATTTTAAATTAACAAACATCTTATCTACAACAACTTTCCTCATTTATATGTCAATACGTCACAGGCAGACATATTACCACCTTCCTTCTCCATCGATCTCTCACAAGATGAAGAACCCCCCCTGTCATTGACCCTAACCCGCTTGGATATGTTCTCCCGACTATAGAAGAAAACGACCAAACCATAGTTGGTCGTAGAGGCAAGCGTTCTAGGAAGGAACCCCCTGTTCTCCAGGACTATGAGGTACCCCCCCCCCCAAAAGAAAGTTGGCTTCCGCATCCTTCCTGATATCAAGCAATTGTTTGAACAATTGAAGCGCACCGTATATTTGGCAGGGTATGTTAACAATTTCTTTACCGCGTTAATGTTTAGATTAACAGCTAAGTTTATTTATACCATGCGTTCTAGTCTGTATTGTTTAAATATTCCTTTTGCAGATTTTTTTCACATTGATGGCCTTGCTGCTTTAGCGACTGAGTTTTTGGATATAGCAAATAGGCACGCTCAGCTGACTCCGCAGGTATATATTCATATCTTTTATAATGCCTTAAAATTTTTAAGTCTCATACACGTTATGTGATTTGTTGAGTAGGTGATGAATGCCTTGATGCGGTATTTGGCTTTTGAACATGAAATACCTCAAAAATCAGTCATAGTTTTTGATACTACTCTTCCAGCTGCAATCAAACGCAGCTACTCCAGATTTGTCAAAACAGCAGTGAAAGACAGGTTCCGTCTCAAGTTTACAGATGATGTCCTTATACGTTTGCGCGACAACCCTGCCGAATGGGTTTACTTCCCTTTCAACATTGACCGGAAGCACTGGGTTACTGTTGGTGTGGAAACAAATGCTCGCACACTTCATGTGCTAGATTGCAACACCTCAATGATGACAGACGGGGTGATGAAGAGAGAACTCAATCCGATTGCGGCTATGTTCCCATATTTGATTAGGCAGTGGCACCCAGAGTCAAGCAATCTCAACACACTCGGTTTCATTGTGAAGAGGCATAGAGGCATCCCACAAACTGCATCACCAACAAATGCTGCATCGATAACATGTCTCCTTATTGATGCACATTGTCAAGCCGGATTGGAAGGATGCAAAAAAATTAACACCCGTGTTCTCCCTGATGCGGTTATGCAGCTTGCTGTTAAGTTCCACCGTTTCCTTTCGAGGCCACCTCAGCTTTGATCACCACCCCAACATTATGATAATCTATTGGACTATTTCCCTTTTGTATGTTGTTTCCCCTAAACTTCTGTTGTTGATCACCACCCCAACATTATGACAATATATTGGACTATTTCCCTTATGTGTAATCATAGTTCTTACTGTTACCATCTATGTTACCCTCTAACAAATCAACACATGCCAACCCTTTTGTGATGTTTTCCTTGATCTTTTCCAAATTTTTCCCACCATTAATTTGACACGCACCAATATTTCTACATAAAACTGAATTTGACACGAAACTTAACCGGTTACCAAACTTCATTAGAGCTTTTAGAGTTTTGGACCCGGACATTACAATGGAGGGAATATCCTTCTCTACCCGAATCGTACAATACATATTACGTCAACGTGGTAAGAGCTTAGGGGAATTGAAATAACATAGTACATAGCAAAAGATAAGGTCGTCCCTGATCTGACCTTCAAAAGACCATCCACCCTTCCATTTCCTCTCCTAATATAGATCACAAACTCTTCTAGATAGGCATTTTGCAGGTGGCACGGTTGTGATCCGCACCCCCGCACCTGGTACAAGTCCTTATATGCTTAAAGACTCCCCTGTTCTGTAAATTGACCAAATTACCGTAAACATACTCGTTAACACGTATATAGCCTTTAACGCTTATTTATATATTGACTTGTAAATTTCACTCCATCATTGTGTTTAACTTACCCTGGTCTCTCTAGCTGAGAGAATCCTGCTCTTCTTAGGTCTCCCTAGTGGCCTTCGTGTCGCCGGCGGGAGGAGGGTGTACATTTCGGACTGCACGTATGTAACCATATCAATGTTTACCGGATTAATGACTCCTTCATATGCCTTACGCCATGTCTCTGTCGTATATTCTTCAGCAATCAAGGTCTCTACCCTGCGTGTGCCGTTGATAGCTGCTCCTATTGCATGGACACAAGGAATACAAAGCTTATCAAACTCCTTTCAAGAACACCTCTTCCTCTCTAGATCCACTCTGTTGTACACACCCATTTTGTCGCGTATCTCGAACTCCTCGTTTATGATATGTCTCACATTGAATCCCGCTGCCAAATGAAAGTTACGTGACAGCATAGATGCAACCTTCGGCGTTACGTCGTTAAGATTGGAGTTAGCAGCTTCACGTCTAGAGGAGAACCACCCCATTAGCATTGTCCTAATGTACTCCAGCAGTGCAACTATTGGATACCCTCTAGCTTCAGACAATGTTGCATTAAGTGACTCGGCGAGATTACTTGTCATGACATTGTATCTCTCACCCTCGAAGTGGGCCCTTGCCCAGTGCTCTAGACCGACATGAATTAGGTAGTCTGTGCAGGCTATGTCAACTGTCTTGATTTCGTTGAAGTGGACATAGAAGTCCTCAAGCTTGTATGCCCTTGCTGCCCGGCCTATCAGGTATAATAGGTGTTTTTTCTTGAATATGGTTTGGATGTTTCGCTATAAGTGGAGAATGCAGGCGCAGTGTTGTGCCATAGGATAAACCTGTGACATCATAAATAACTATATTAGCAGCCATTTTCAAAGTTATTAATGGATAATAATTTTCTTAACAGTTACATAGAAAATTGACAGTTATTCCTACCTATAACCAAAGTTTTAACAGTTACGAATAATAATATACACTAACACAATGATGCAACTCACCCTTCTTATTCCTGAGTATATTGAACTGTGTCGATCAGACACAAACACTAGTGCCTATGAATCAGGCACAACCTCCTTTAGCTTCCCAAAGAACCAAGTCCAAGCTTCATCATTCTCACTGTCCACTATCCCAAATCCGATTGGGAATATTTGGTAGTTCCCGTCTTGTGAACTGGCAGTTAGGAGGCATCTTGAATACTTGCCCTTAAGGTGGGTCCCATCTATAATGATAACTTTCCTCATGTGTGTGTAGCCTTGGATGCTTGATGCGAAGGAGAGGAATACATATTTGAATCGTTGGCCACCATCTGGTGCAGGTGTAGTTTCCAACGCGACGACCGAACCTGGGTTTGTTGTTAGGACCATCTGGAGGTAAGTCGGCAGTGTTTGGTATGACCCAGCCGCATTCCCCTCTCCTTCACTCACCGCGTATTCCCTTGACTTCCAAGCCTTCCAGTAGGAAATATGGACGTTGTGGTCATGCCTTATTATGTCTCTTATAGCTCCTGGCAGCGGTCCAGATCCTGGTCCTGGTCCATATCTATGCCTTATGATTTCCCCCACCACTCTTGCATTTGCATGGTGACGATACTCCCACCTTTCCCCCACCGAGCAGGAATGGACCATATCCATCTTCCTTATCTCAAACCTTTCAGATCCCGAAAGCTTTGCCACGTAAACTCTCCATCCACACGTCTTCCCCTACACTGCATCAGCATTTTCCCTGGCTCTGATCTCTTAACCAAGAATCAAAACTTGTTGGTAATCGCATATAGGGTCATGTAGACCTTGAATGTCTCTCTGCTTTCAAACACCTTCCCAAGATAAAGCTCTCCCGAAGACTCATTTCCTGCCCCTGGTAAAGGTTAATTGATGTTAACATAAGCAATACGCCGCTAAAACTTTTTATATCGGCTAACAGTTTTATTTGTTTAGCTTTTTGTTTGTTTCTTAAACTCTGTCACTTTTATACCATTTTTTTCCCCGCCTGTTGGTGCCCCCTTGTCAGCTTGTTCCGTTGAAATTATTTGCTCCTTATTTGTTGAAGCTCCAGCAAATTCAGCTGCCAGGTTCCTAATCCAGCTGTTACAAGGGCCGGACCCGTTATCCTCTTCACTAACACTTAATCCTAACATTAACTGGGTTGCAGATCCAGTACCTATCCATATTTACATCAATCTTTTTACATTTATTTTTTTCAACTCACGTTTACCAACAAGTAACGTGTTATTTACATATAAATGTGCACGTACCCGTTGTCATCCCCGTCTTCATCACACCAAATTGCCCCTTTATTAAACACCCATCTAATGAACTCATTCTGATGTCTTTCACATGTTCTTCCTCCTCAGTAGCTACCCCTTTCCCCTTATCCTGCGTCATTCTCCCCTCCCCCACCTCTGTTGTAGCTGTTACAAATCATTGTATCAGCAACATCTCAAATACTTAACAACCCATCATATTATTATAAACTAAATCTCTACTTACAGAAGGCTACGAAATCTTGTTCCTCTTGACCTCCTACATTAGAGATTTCTGTCAGTCTTATCCCCCCCACTAGCAAACCTTACAGCAGATTGAGTTATGGGTAGGTCAGAAGAGTCATCTGATGAGTCGATGTTGATGTGCATAGGTTCGGGTTGCGGATATTCGTACTGTTCACCAACCAAGGCCGTTTTTTCAAGGATGGCCATTTCATTTGGGTTGCATATGCTCTTGAGTATCTCCTCGTACACCACCATGTAACCTCTAGCTCGCAGATCTAGTTATAGCATAATAAATATTTGTCAGCTAACTATTATATTACATGCTAAAGATTATATTAATTGTTAAGAACACAATTATACCTCGTAGATACACTTGATTCCCACCAAGTGTTGTTTGCTCGGCCACATTCAGGCCGTCTTCCTCGTCCCTCTGGAGCCTGTAGCGATCCACATATTGTTCACCCAGGGTCACCTATAACTCTAGCCAAACATGGTCTACCCTTACAGCCATGAATAGCTCCACGTCACCATCCTCTTTTATCTCAACCGGTGGGGGGAGTGTTCATCAGTCTCTCTTTCAATGTCTGGGAAGTCGTACGTCAGCAGCATTTGCTCCGTTCATACCATTAGATTCTCAAGATTGTACTTCTCCCTTACAATACCCATCAGGGATATGTAAGTCGTATTTTCCCTTAGCACCACCTCGTGTTTCACCATGGTTTGGTCTACGTTGAATCTCCATGCAATCTGTGCGCATCTTTCCCAGTCTCCGACAACAAGTCGTACAGGGTAACTCATTGTCCAACCCGTAACTGCTAAAAACATAATCAACCGTTAACATAGATAGTTGGTATGATGATAGTAAAAGGAAGAATAATACTGATGATTTTATGTTTCACCTTCTACAATGAGTGAAAATGATATCTGTCTCTCGTGTTCAACCGCGAATCACAGCGTTCGTTCTCCCTCTTAGAAACTACAATCTTCTCTATTGAGCTTAAAACAATGACTTGCACTCTAGCTTCTCTTTTATCTTACAATTATCATGGTATTCCGTACACTCACCACTATCGATAACATATCGATGCTACCGCTAAAAAGCGTTGCACGAGTAACCGAGATAACGTGTGGAGGAGAACTCATGTAGCTGTCAGATTAGGTTAAGGAAGCCATACCTAGTGTTTCGGCGTGAAACACTTTTGTGTCAGCGGCTGACACAAGCGCCGAATGTCAACGTGAAGGGTTGAGGTTATTTTCATCATCGCACGCTCAAATTGTAGTTTTTGGGCCGGTTACGTCACTCAGTGTGTATGTTTCCAATTTGGGCCTCTAATATGTATATTACACTAAAACTCCTTACTATAAATGTATCTTGTATAGTATAGATGCAAATAGCATATGTACGTAACTATACTATGTAATTGTCTTATATAATATAGCCTTTAAATTTCAATGGAGCATATGCTTTAGTAGGACTCTCTCCTATAGCAAATAAGTTTAAAAATACGACACGCGCATAGGTTGTACAATATGATACTAATAGTTTCCATATGTTTAGACAAAGAATTAAGACCATCAATCACAAGGACACAGACAGATTTGTATATAGATCGATCTTTATTTGCAAAGTGAACTATTTCATCCAAACCTTGTCACTAACTATTAAACTCTTTAAAATAATATAGTCATATTACAGCATACATCACTTTCTCTCACATACATTAACCCAAAAACTCATGTTTCCATGTGTTGTAGGCAAAGAATTAACTTTATCAATCACAAGGATACATGCGGATTTGTATATAGTCATATAGATCAATCTATATTTCCAAAGTAAATTGTTTCATCTAAACATTGTCACTATACTAATAAAATATGGAAAATAGAATAGTCATATTACGACATTATCACTTTCTCCCACAAACACAAACCCAAAAATTCATATTGGGCAACAGAAGAAGACATCACAAACACATACATAGAGAGTTCTGTGTTTAAGGAGACAAACAAAAAAAATTCCTAACTCAGTTCGGAAACGATTTTTTGGTCATTTTACCTTTTCGTCGCTTGCCGGTAATCCCCTTCTGGCCGGATCTACAAAATAAATAATGGTCTGATGTAAGTGCGGTTATTACATGGTGGGATGGCTTCAATATGTCTCGATATGTTATTCAATCAATCCGAACTTACCTTGATTTGATGGTTTTGAATGGAACTAGTGCCACCTTGAAATTCCTTTGTGAAATTGCAAAGCCTCCATTAACCTAATTTTTCTTATCGTATTTCTAGTGGTATGATGAACCCATTGTCACATATTTTAGACTTTTCCCTTCTCCAACTCCGACTCACAATGGAGCTTTCCAAATCATACTCTCTAAATCGTTGTTCTTCGGCCCAAGTACCAGTGAAAAAGTTTAACAGATATCTAGTTTCTATGGTAAAGATAAGAAAGGATAACTCTCATTTCTCCCTCGTATATAAGGATATTTTCAGCACTTAATAGCATATTATATAAAATATCCTACCCTATTAATTGATATGTGCATAAACTTTTTTTATTATGTATATGAAGCCAAATTTCTCTTAAAAAATCCATTGATATGATTTTTATTTAGATAGTTTAGCACTTTTTATTTTATCTAAGCCCTCGTAATTTAAGGTTAGATTTCATTTTGAAATTAGTTTTAAAATGATGAAAAAGCAAAAACTTAATAAAATTTAAAATGAATTGAAAGGGATTAATAAATTTTTGATCATAGTTAGTGTCTTGATAAAAATAAGTTGGTCTATATTTTTGGTAAAAAGAGTTTAGTAAAATCTATGATCCTTATTCGTATTTCAGAAACTGGTATTTACAATGTGCTTGGAGTTATAAGCTCCAGAGTATGTTTCATATTGGAATGTAATTCTGTGATCGGTTGGGATAAAACCCTTTGAGCACTGGTTATCTTCTCGATTTGTCGAACAACAAGCCAACAATGACTTTTACCAAAAAAAGAGAGCCAACAATGGCTACAATCTCGGTAAATCTTTACTGTAAAATAATATCACAGATGTTGTTTTTGTTTCCGAAAAGTAAAATGGAAAAATATGGGTTTGGAACAAATTTTAATAATTTCAAATTAAGTTTAAACCCTAAAACCCTAAAATGGGGAGGTCGCAGGTTGCAGCTGCTTCTAGAGCCTTCTACTTCCTTTATTAAGTCCTCGACTATTCCTCCATCGATCTCTCGCCCGAATCATCTCTCGTTTAGCTTCGTCGGCGTTCATCGTTAATTCTCCTCATTCACCATGTACCGTTTCGTTTCCAATCTCGCCTCCAAGGCTAGGTGAGAAACTCACTTCCTTCATCTTATTCACTCAGACTTTGATCCGATCTCCTTCAATTTCATATGGGTTCTCTAAATCTACTTGCTTTCATGTCAATTTATTATATTGATTTTGGTTTCTCATTTTCTCTCTTCTCAGGATTGCAAGTAACACACAACAGGTAATGTTGCAGCATTGGCATTTAATTCTATTTGTCTTTGGTCTTATGGTGATGTCTCGCCTACTCAAGTATCCAGCAGAATGAGCTGGAGCAGGAAATATGCAGCAAAAGAGATTAAGTTTGGTGTTGAAGCTCGTGCTTTGATGCTTAAGGGTGTTGAAGAGCTTGCCGATGCTGTTAGAGTCACTATGGGTCCCAAGGTACTTTAATCATTTAATATGTGTCTTCTTGTCTTCATTTGTCTATGTTCTAACTGCTAATTTGGTCTGAATTGTTAATGATGTGACTCACGTTCTGTGATGCTAACTTTGCAGGGACGTAATGTTGTGATTGAGCAAAGTTGGGGTGCTCCTAAAGTGACTAATATGGTGTCACCGTTGCTAAAAGCATTGAGTTTAAGATGGAAAGACATTCATTAGCGAGTTGGAAGTTGTGGAAAGGATGAAGCTGGACAGAGGTTATACATCCCCTTATTTTATCGCCAATCCGAAGATCCAATATTGTGTAAGTTTCTTACTCCCACTACTCAGTGTAGTTTCTTGATACTTCAAATCAATTTTGGAGTTGACAGAGTTTTGACTCAATATGCAAGAACTGGAAGAGCCTCTCATTCTTATCCATGAGAAGAAGATCTCATCCATCAACTCCATAGTCAAAGTGTTAGAGTTAGCTATGAAGGTATGCATGCTTTATCTTCTTCACATATTAAATTTGGAATCATTCTCTTTTGTAAATGTTATGTTGTTTGAAAGGTATCTAATTTGATTTAGCCATTTGTTTGTCCAAATAAAATGTATAGAGACAAAGACCGCTACTGATTGTTTATGAAGATGTGGAAAGTGAAGCTCTTGCAACTCTTATCCTTAACAAGCTACGTGCTGGAATCAAGGTTTGAAACTTAGACAACTGAAACTTCTAATTTAAATGTCTCTTTAGATTGAGACTAATTGTTTACCTTTCCACAGGTTTGTGCCATTAAGGCCCCTAGCTTTGGAGAGAATAGAAAGGTCAATTTGCAAGACCTTGCTGCCCTTACTGGTGGAGAGGTAAAACGTTCATTGCATTATGTGTATGTGAATTCCACATTCAATTTAAAGTCAAAGAATATTGACTTGGCCCGAAATAGGTTATCACGGATGAGCTCGACATGAATCTGGAGAAGGTTGACTTGGGCATGTTAGGGACCTGCAAAAGAGTAAATCTTTGAAATCTCTTTAATGTAAATAGATGATAGCTCTTAGTATGAGATTAGATTGATCTGATTATGGCGTTGCCAACATATCCTTTTGTAGGTTACTTTCTCCAAGGACAACATTGTTATTCTTGATGGAGCCGGAGACAAAACAACCATTGAGGAAAGATGTGAGCAGGTAATTGTTAGCCTTGTGCCATGATAACTGAAATCTGAATTGGAGATGTGAAATACTTATTGTTCTGTTTGCTTTTATTACAACTAATAGATAAGGTCAGCAATTGAACTGAGCACTTCAGATTATGACAAGGAGAAAGTGTAAGAAAGGTTGGCTAAGCTCTCAGGAGGAGTTGAAGTTTTGAAGGTTGGTTTATTTTAAACATGTTTCAGCAGTAAACAATAGATGTATGGTTTGTGGCTTGTTATGAACTCTGGGGGGTTTTGGGTAATAGATTGGAGGTGCAAGTTGATATAGTGTGTTTTTAACATAATTTGACTGTGATTTATTGATCTTTCTCATGCAATTATAGAGGTACTTACAGCTCTATTCGAGACATTTCAGGTATAGAAGAGGCTGTGGAACTTTGGAGGGAAAAAGGAGAAATTTGAATTCTGTCTCGGAGAACAACCCCAGTGATCAAGCAGAGCCTTGATCACCCGCGGAGATATTTTAGGAAACTGCAGATTCTCTTGGGATTTACCCTAATTTTATTCCCCCTCTTTCCAACCGCCACAAAACCCTATAAAAGAGAAGGCACGACCATTAGGAGAGACAGACTCACTCAGATCAAATTTCTTTCATATTTTTCAATAAAAATTCGTTGGATTCAATACTTTGTAAGGGAGAAAGGAATCTTCACCTTGTTCTCGCGATAGAGAAGATTTCTTGAACCCTATTTTTAGTTTTTTATTTCGATTTATGGAGTATTATTCAATATTTCTTACTGTGTTTATTGCCATGATTGCTGAGTAGTCGATCTTGTTAGTTTAGGGTGTTAGGGTGTTGGATTTATAATGCTACACACAAATAAGTTGTATGTTCATTGATAGCCTTTATTCTAAACTTAACTTAATGCTAGCATGAATCTGATCACTTTATGTTAGATCTAGGGTTTCATCTATTCATTAATGTGTTATAGATTGCCTGAACTGTTTAGAATAAGTATTATATCCCTAATCAGCGAAAGTAGATATTAGGGTGTAATATGAACTGAGTAGGCCTGATCGTTACTGTTCATAAACAGAACTCGGAACAAGCAACATCTTAGTCTCCGGGGCTGTTCTCAGAAAGGAATAAGCGCCACGACAGTGGGCTGTTCTAGCCATTGATCTATGTTATGGGCTTGTTCTTAATTCAAACTTGAATAATTGTGTGGCTTAATGATATCTAACACCCGTTTTATCACCCTAGGCTAGCTTTCTCCCAAAATTAAAACAACTCAAACCGTACCTTGATCTCTGTTATTTTTACCTTGTTCTCTGTTAAATCTGAAAGTTTTAGCTAAGAAATTAAGACTCATAAGATATAGTGTAAAACGGTCCTCTGGAATTGAATCTCAAGTACTACAACTACAACTGTTAACTTGACAGTAGCAAGATCCGATTTTTAGTGTATCAAGTTTTGGCGCCGTTGCGATGGGGACCAGCTTTTACCTATATTTTCTTGGTTTTATACTTTGTCTAAAACATCTAACTTTCTCTATTTTCTTGTTTGCAGGTGATGTTCCAGGTGTATGTCAAGTAGAAATACTCGAAGCAACACCTCAAGTCCATTAATCACCCTCAGCAATCAAGAACTCACAAGATTAGAAAGGAACAACCGAACTCAATCAAGACCTACTCACGCCAACATGGGCGATCATAACAATGAGCATGATCTCACTGCTGCGATGGCCCTGATGCAACAGCAGATGCAGCAGATGCAACAGGCCTTGCAAGCTCAACAAGCGGCTGCTCAACAACAGCAACAACAGGAGCAGCCAACTCAGATTGGAGAAAGGAATCTTCCTAGAAATTTTCCAACCACTCGCTCAGCCATTGCTCCTCCACCCTGTGCTCGGCAGGATTTTGAGATCAAGGCCTCCATGATCTCTCTGGTGCAGACGAAGATGTTCCATGGTCTCCCGGCAGAAATACCAATGGAACACATCGAAGCCTTTGAGGAGATATGTGCTATGACTCGCTCAAACGGGGTTTCACCTGACTTTGTCAAGTGTATGCTGTTCCCGTTCTCTCTTGCTGACAAGGCATCAAGGTGGTTGAAATCACTGCCTACTGGGTCTCTCACTACATGGGAGCAGGTTCTAGCCGCCTTCTTGAGTCACTTCTACACCAAGACAAAAACGGCTGCTCTCAGGAACAAGATCTCCTCCTTCAAGAAGCACTCCAACGAACCCTTCAATGAAGCATGGGAGCGATTCAATGACATAATCAGAGAGTGCCCTCATCACGGGTTTCATCAGGACTACATTCTAGGGATTTTCTATGATGGTGTGGATTGGGAGTTCCGCAATGCCTTGAACTCTGCGAGTAAGGGAGATTTCATGACTCAAACTATTGAAGGACCGTTTGAGCTGATAGAGAGCATGGCTGCTAGCACAACCAACAAGAACCCAGAGACTGATCGCTCCAAGAAAGTCAACAACATTGATGCTCAATGGAAAGATGAACTCACTGCCAAGGTTGATCTGCTCCTCAAGAGCAACAAAGGTCAAGTATTGTATATAGAGGAAGCTACACCTGAGCAGATAGCTAAGGACCAGGCCGAAAAAGATGGACAGAAAGGAGATGATCAGCAGGAAGTGCTCTACATCAACGGTCAAGGGTATGTTCAGAACAAGAACTACTACCAGAACTCAAACAGCGGGAACAACCCCAACCTGCTCTCTTACCGGAGCAACAATGTAGAGAACCCTAGGGATCAAGCCCAGAACAATCAAGCTCAAGCTGCTGCTCAACAAAGAGGATTTCCACAGAATTTTCAGGGAAAGACCTATGTCTTCAGTCAGTCCCAGAACCGCTTCCAGAACCAGGATCAACACCAGAACCAGCAAAAGCAGCAGAGCAATCAGCAAACTGCTCAAGCAGCATGAAGCGGAAAGCAGGACGAGCTCAAGGTCTTAGGGAACATGATGAATCAGCTGCTCCAGAGTCAACAGATTCAGGTCAAGGCGTTGAACCAGGCTACCACAAAGATCAAAAATAGGATGGACAACATGTTCACTGAGCTGAATTCTAAGTATGACACTTTGAGCAGCCACATGCGCCAGATTGACATTGCTCTCGCTCAAACAGCTGAAAGTGTCAAGAGGCAGCAAGGGACACTCCCTGGAAAACAGATAAAAATCCTAGGGTTGAGCATTGTAATGCAACAGAGCAGTTGTTTGCTGAAACTGCTTTGAGCGCAAAAGAGAGAACAACACACCCTGCTTGCTCCGAAGCGACTGCTCAAAGTGAATCTGTTGAGACTCCACCAGCTCGAGTTTATGTTCCTAAGGTTCCCTATGCAATTCCACCTAAACATCTGATGGATCCCATTAGTGCAGAGCAGCTGGCTGGATTTAGGAAGATCGTGAGAAGGCTTCCTAAAAATATCTCATTTGAACATGCTTGGGAGATCCGTCCATTGCATAGGTTCTTTAGAAACTGTAGAGAGACTAAAGAAGAAATTGAAGCACTATTTATCGAAGCATTGAGGCCAGAACCTAAGGTATTGCCTAAGCTTGATGATCCTGGAAAGTTTGTTTTCCCATGTTCCATCGCAGGAGTTGAATTCAAGGAAGCTCTTTGTGACTCTGGGTCTAGTGTGAATCTTGTCTCAAAGGCGATTTTAGACAAGTTGAGTAATGTTGATGTTGAGACTTCTCTGATGACTCTTGCTTTTGCAAACTCTTCCTGAGCAGTCCCTTATGGTACAATTTGCAACATTCCTGTCAAGGTTGGGGATTGCATTATGCATATTGAATTTCAGGTTATTGAGATGAGCAAGGACTATGAGATGCCTTTGATCCTTGGGAGACCATTTATGGCTACAGTGGGAGCAATCATCGATATGCCTAATAAGAAGGTATCATTCTCCAACACCAACAAGAAGGTTTTCTACAAGGCTGTTCCTCCCAGATTCCCTACGTTGCACGCCTCTTGCATCTCATTGGTTAGTGGAGATAAGATGAAGGTTGATCCTAAAAGGGAGCTTAGCGATAAAGGTGAGAGCCGGCTGGTCTTGGATGGAGATCCTCACACTGATACCAAGAAACTCTGTGGGTATGCGAAGGTGAAAGAAAAGGTCCAGAAGAAAATGTTCAAGGGTGACCCTACAATGACCTTGACACCTCGCATGTGTGATGAGAACTCTATTGAGTATGGGGTAAAGTGCAAAGGCTCATCTAAACCATTCTCTAAAGTCAGAGTGATTCTCACACATGAGCTGAAAGAGAAAGGGGAAGCTGCTGTAAAAGAGTTGTTGAGTAGAGTTTTGAAGCTGAATATGTCTGATTGTGGAGCTTGTTTTGGAACAAGCACTCATGCTCAACCTGACTGAACCCTATCACCAAGTTAAGCTAAAGACTTAAACTAAGCGCTTGGTGGGAGGCAACCCACTGGTAAGTGTGTATTATATAGGTTTTTATTGTTTCTGATTTTTGTTTTTGCTTTTATTAGTTTCAGGATTAAACAAGAAAAACCTGAGTTACCATATTTGGAGAACAAGGCAACTCGGAGAACAAGGTGACCCTGTTCCCTGAGGATGTTCCTTGCCAGGTAAGTGACTCAAAAAAAAATGGTGTGCTTCCTTGATTTTATTTCACACCAGAGACGGTGTGAAGCAAGTCTGGGAGAGGCACTTATCGAGTCTGCTTTGATTTATTGAGTCAGTCCAACTTTGTGGGAACTAGGACCCTATTTTTAACCTCTGTGTGCTTTTAGTTATCTTATTCAGTGACCTTAGCAGTGACGAAAGACCTACACTTGGACCTGGAACACCCTGACATCATCACTTTGTTCTCCAGAAGCTCTCTGCTTGTAATGGTACACCTGTATAACTTAACTCCATCTAACTTGAGCCTAATTTTGACTGAAATGCTTAGAATGATCGGCACTAGAGTAGGGAAACGAGATCACACTCAGGACTTCTTATCCTTTCATCCATCTTGTTGTTCCTGAGTGGCTGGCTCATTTTTAGCTGGTTCCCACCCTAAAACCCATAACCTTCATTCCACCTTCATGCATTCTGTTATTTTAATTGTCATGTGTATAAAATTGTGCAAAAAGGTCAGAGAAGAAAGGATCAAACGCAGTATTAACTCGTTTTTGCTGCATTGAACCACTAATCAAGGGTGTAGAGAACAAGGCAGAAAGATCAAGGGTGAAGAGAACAAGACAGCCGATGAGAACAAGTTAATCAGAAAGACCATCCGACTGTTCTCTGAAGTAAGGAGCAAGGGCATCAAAACCATCAGAGGCACCAAACATATATGTAAATACCCTCTTTCATCATCATCAAAAAAAAACGTTATCTATTTAAATTCTCATTGATGATTGAGAGAGGAAGAAATAGTGTCTCTGATTGGGGAAAACATTTTTGCGGGGAACAAGTTTTAGAGATCAAGGGTGAAGAGAACAAGGCAAAACGATCAAATGTGGGGAGAACAAGCAAAATGAGTTAGGTTGCGGAGATCAATGGATCCATCCTCTCTTACAATTTTGTGTGATCCTCTACATTCCTCTACAGAAAATGGTAACCACTGAAACTTGCAGCCCCACAAACAGAAAAAGCTGAAACTTGCAGCCCCACAAACAGAAAAATCCTGTTCATACCTAGCGTCGTCAACCCTGTCTAGTGCTGTGATAAGATATGCTCATGCCACTCTTAATTTGAATATAAGGAGTTTTGTTAGAAAGATGTAACATTGCAGGTTTGACACACAGAGTATGGAGCCGATTTTGAACAACAGTCAGGGGTGTTTTGGTAAGGGTGTGCGGTCCTAGATGCAGCTTGTATGGTTCAGAGATTTGTGGTTAAAGAATGGTTACTGAGAATAGGAGAGTTCCCACACCTTGAGTCAAGTCTAGCCTGTTCTAATGCCTGAAATTGTTTGAGGACAAACAAAGATCTAAGTGTGGGGGAATTTGATATAGTGTGTTTTTAACATACTTTGATTGTGATTTATTGATCTTTCTCATGCAATTATAAGGGTACTTACAGCTCTATTCGAGACATTTCAGGTATAGAAGAGGCTGTGGAACTTTGGAGGGGAAAATGAAGAAAAAGGAGAAATTTGAATTATTTCCCGGAGAACAACCCCAGTGATCAAGCAGAGCCTTGATCACCCGCGGAAATATTTTAGGAAACTGAAGATTCTCTTGGGATTTACCCTAATTTTATTCCCCTCTTTCCAGCCGCCACAAAACCCTATAAAAGAGAAGGCACGACCATTAGGAGAGGCAGACTCACTCAGATCAATTTTCTTTCATATTTTTTCAGTAAAAACTTGTTGGATTCAATTCTTTGTAAGGGAGAAAGGAATCTTCACCTTGTTCTCACGATAGAGAAGATTTCTTAAACCCTATTTTTAGTTTTTGATTTCGATTTATGGAGTATTATTCAGTATTTCTCACTGTGTTATTGCCATGATTGCTGAGTAGTCGATCTTGTTAGTTTAGGGTGTTAAGGTGTTGGATTTATTAAGCTACACACAAATAAGTTGTATGTTCATTGATAGCCTTTATTCTAAACTTAACTTAATGCTAGCATGAATCTGATCACTTTATGTTAGATCTAGGGTTTCATCTATTCATTAACCGTGTTATAGATTGCCTGAACTGTTTAGAATAAGTATTATATCCCTAATCAGCGAAAGTAGATATTAGGGTGTAATATGAACTGAGTAGGCCTGATCGTTACTGTTCATAAACAGAACTCGGAACAAGCAACATCTTAGTCTCCGGGGCTGTTCTCAGAAAGGAATAAGCGCCACGACAGTGGGCTGTTCTAGCCATTGATCTATGTTATGGGCTTGTTCTTAATTCAAACTTGAATAATTGTGTGGCTTAATGATATCTAACACCCGTTTTATCACCCTAGGCTAGCTTTCTCCCAAAATTAAAACAGCTCAAACCGTACCTTGATCTCTGTTATTTTTACCTTGTTCTCTGTTAAATCTGAAAGTTTTAGCTAAGAAATTAAGACTCATAAGATATAGTGTAAAACGGTCCTCTGGAATTGAATCTCAAGTACTACAACTACAACTGTTAACTTGACAGTAGCAAGATCCGATTTTTAGTGTATCACAAGTAAAGCTGAAGTTGGTGAGAAGAAAGATAGAGTGACAGATGCGTTGAATGCCACTAAAGCAGCTACTGAAGAGGGTATTTTGCCAAGTATGTTACTGCCTCCAGCGAGAAATACTTTCCACATAAAGCTAAAAAGTTTGCCAGATGTTCTTACAAATCAAAACACTTGCAGGAGGAGGTGTGGCGCTTCTATATGCAGCAAGGGAGTTGGAGAAACTTCCAACAACCAACTTTGACCAGAAGATTGGTGTGCAGATTATCCAGAATGCTTTGAAGGTTACTATAATTTTAAAGCTAATAACATCTTTGATCTTATAATTGTCAATAGAAAGTTTAACAAATATTCACTTTACCAGACCCTTGTGCACACAATTGCTTCAAATGCTGGAGTGGAAGGTGTTGTTATTGTTGGCAAACTCTTGGAGCAAGATAACACAGACCATGGTTATGATGCTGCTAAAGGTGAGCTAACTATCTTTATCAACTTCATTTTCAATCTATTTGATTTGTTTTTAGTCTCTAGCTAATTCTGGAGAGAAAATAGATGAATATGTGGATATGGTGAAAGCTGGTATCATAGATCCTCTGAAAGTTATCAGGACCGCTTTGGTTGATGCTGCGAGGTAATCAAGAGTCTGCCAATACTCATTCTTGTTTGGATATGTCTGGAGTAAAACTGAAAATATACATTTTTATTTTCATTGTTTACAGTGTGTCATCCTTGTTGACAACAACCGAAGCATTCGTGGTGGAGCTTCCCAAAGATGAAAGTGAGGCAGCTGGAGCAGGTGTGGGTGGAATGGGAGGCATGGATTATTAATTACATCACTGAACTCTTTTTCTGTTTTTTCTTTGGCACCAATCGTCACGTTAACGTGAGAGAAGAGAGAATATTCATGTATGAGTCTTTTGCCTTTGTTGCTCAATAACAATAAATAGCACACATGTCAAATGTTATGATACCATTAGCATCAAAGTTTTTGGAGGCATCATTTGTTGGCATTGATTGAGTTAACGGACTCAGTTTCTAAATTTGTGGATGGTATTAGCTACACATCTCAACCTCAAATTAACTTTGTGAAACAAATGAGCTAAAACACAAATCAAGAGCTAAAGAAGCAGTAGTTCCAAGCACGGTGGTAACATTTTACATGTGCACTGCATTGATTAGTCTCAATAAGTGTATCACAATGTGAAAAAGAGGTTAGTTCCAAGAAATGAAATCGACTAAAATACATAAAACAAACAGCTCACAAAACTCGAGTGCTAATATCACTGTTGAGTAATGTGCCAGTGTTATTCTCCTATCACAACAAGCCCTACTGCAATGATCAAAACTCGCTTTAGCTTATATTTTAAAGAGTTGAATGATAGGTTTAGAAACTTGATGACAAGGAAATGACCTCGTAGATTTTTCAAGTCATACTTTATCACAAACACGTTATATAAATTGTGAGCAAAAAAAAATTAACGAGTATTCTAAATGTTGTTCAATATTAGAACCTCTAAATGATTATGATTTAAAACACAAGAGTTGCAAATTTAATGGGTTAACTAGATTTTGACCCTCGCTTTAGCGCGGGATTATTTTCGACACAAACCAAATTATATGAAATAAATTTGCATTTTTGATTATGTATCTACATTTAAATGTTATAAATAAAGCGTTATATCCAGTATTTTGGGTCACGACCCAGACCCGCGGTTAAACTGACTAACTGATGACTTTATATGGAATCCGATTTGTTTTTTCTTTAAACTCGTCATTTAAATTTTTTATAAAATCCGCAAAATACGCTAAAATTTGGGACCCGACTACTGGTTGAACCTATGGGTGGCCACTATATAATACAATTTGACTTAAATTTTCATATTTAAAGTATTCTAATTTATGAATGTTTAGATGAATGGTGGATATATATTATGAATGTTATGCTCTTATTTTACAAAACTTAGTCAAACTAATTTATCTTTAAACTCGTTATTTAATTTTTTTATAAAATCCGCAAAATACGCTAAAATTTGGGACCCGACTACTGGTTGAACCTATGGGTGGCCACTATGTAATACAATTTGACTTAAATTTTCATATTTAAAGTATTCTAATTTATGAATGTTTAGATGAATGGTGGATATATATTACGAATGTTATGCTCTTATTTTACAAAACTTAGTCAAACTAATTTATCATTTTATTGTAAGCGTAATGGATCAATATTCGAGAGGATAGATACTAAATTAGAAATAGATACATGAATGTGAGATAGATTTTTATCCGGATTGTAAGCGTAATGGATCAATATTCGAGAGGATACATACTAAATTAGAAATAGATACATGAATTTGAGAAGGATTTTGACCCGCACTTTAATGTTTCTTATTAGATTTTGATCAAATATTAATATTTATTATTAGATTTTCACCCGCATTTTAATGTTTCTTATTTGATTTTGATGAAATATTAATGTTTATTGTTAGATTTTGACCCGTACTTTTTAAAGCGAGATGAATTTTTATTCAAATATTTATTTACTCAAAATTAGAAATCTTATACATGTATCTTTTTTTATTAAAACATTTGTTTTGAAGTATATATAATGAATATAAAATTTACATTAATATAATTTTATTAAAATAAGATAATTAATTTATATAACCTGCTTCATATATTATAATACAAATTTTTAATTTTAAATATTCGTAAAATTTTATTTTATTATTATATTTTTTGTCAATATTATTATACAAATTAACTATTGTTAATATACTCGTCTCATACATGAGAAATATATTAATTATTTTTTTTATATTTTAATTTAAATATGTAAATTAACTTATGAAATAATTTATTAGTTCATATATCGTATTCTAATATTGTTTAATAAGTTGAAGTATGTTGTAAAATTCATAAGTATAATTTATTCTATTATTTTATAACTTATAAATAGTTAATTCATGAATTAAGTTATTTTGTATTTATTATTTGGTGTATTAATTTAATTATGAATATAAATTATATATATAAATATTATACATTTTTTATTATATAAATGAATAATGAATAATTTTTCGTTTTTAAATATAGTTAATATTAATAATACCTTTATTATTTAAAAAATGTATATTTACATTTTAAATAAAAATATTAAAAGATATTATTAAAATCTAATCTTAAAAAAAAAAGATATTAAAAGATATTAAAAGGAGAGGAGGTGCGAGAAATCACTTGCGCCATTTCCCCTGACAAGTTTCTTTCTTACCTTTTGCCTCTACTATGCTGGGATTTGAACCAAACTTGGAACATAACTGTAAATGCATGGAGAACATGATACCTATGTGGTTACTACAAGAGAGGATTCTGTGTTATATTTTTCAATCGTAAAATACATCCTCCCCTGACTCAAAACTTAAATTACCGCACACAACCACTTTCTTCTCCTCGTCTATCAAAAATCTGAATGGGACTTTATAAAAATCGTTACAGTCCACTGTAAAGAATTTGGTCCATAAGGCAGCTTCAGTATCAATTTTATTGGTCACCCATATCTCCATCTTTGGTGGTACCAACTCACGATTTTGTAGCTATGACAAAAGTTGTTGTTTTCGTGACCTAGAGCAAACGTAGAGTATCCCTCGTAATCAGGTCTGGTTATGCATCTAGCTTCTCCTAAACATGGATTCCAAACCTCGATTCTATTGTCCGTGGTGCATAAAAGCAAACCGTTGCAGTGAAAAATATTGACTATGTCAACTTCTTTTGAACCAAAATTGGAATACTTTAGGCTAAGTGGAACCTTAGTTTGGGCAGCAACGTTGAGACTAACGCTCGCTAAGAAAATACTAGATTCATTCAACGTGAGAACTAAGGACTGCTTTGCAGCTTTACGGAAGTGTTTCTTGGTGAATCTGCCGACTTTAAATAAAGCATTCCATCGTTTGCAAGTATATGGTAGTCGTTTCATACACATTGCTGAAACCCTAGAGAGTATTTCCTCTACCAAATCTGAAGGAAGATCCGATATTATCATTGTGATCTGTGGAGGAAGAAGTAAACAAACAATCTGTAACACCCTGATTTCACGCCGTCCTACCGGGTGTTATAAACACATGTCTACTCATTTTATACTATCCAACATGTCTCGTTAATGGTCCCAGGAGTCATCGGACGCATTATCCTTCGATCAAATACCAACCCAACCGTATCCACATAATTCTACTTACAGTCCTATGCATAGGTAAATGGAAAGGAGGGCATGAGTAAATGGGTAACTCAGTAAAGCGGTTCCAGACCAGCCTCTCCACATGAAACTCTATACTACTTAATACAAAACGAGAGCTGGCTAACCACTACAATCAACCATTCAAATGCATCATACGATAATACACAACATCATTTCTATATTTTTCTATCAACCTAGCGATCACACAATACAATGAACCCAGTCATTGCTACAACATAGATTCAACTTGACTCGACTCAACTCAACTTGACTCGATACCAATCATGCTAAACGTAAGGACCTCTGGCTCGCTCAAGGATGTCCCACCTCTTGTCGGCCTATCCCGAAAGGTCTTATATGAACCAATGTCTCCCAGCTTCCTAAATGGTTTCCGACTCATAGTCCGTTGGCCCATTTCGGCTTTGTGTGTCCCCTTGGTCCTAATAAGCATAATTATACCACGACTCGGCATTGACTCGATCTTATGGCGCCTGACACAGATTCCGTTCGCTCACGGTCACCGTCCGTTCACGGCCCTTAGATCTCGCCCTTTCGCGGTCACCGTCCATTCATGGCCCTTAGATCCCGCTCTTTCGCGGTCACCGTCTGTTCACGGCCCTTAGATCCTGCCCCTTTGCGGTCACTGTTCGTTCACGGCCCTTAAATCCCGCCCTTTTGCGGTCACCATCCGTTCACGGCTCTTCACCATAATTGGACTCTAGACGCCACCCGTTCTCGGTGTCTCAAACAGGACTACAAACATGTTCATTGACTCGTTCTCATTTCTCATTCCCATTATCATTCTCATTCTCTTTCTCTTTATCATTTTCATTCTCATTCTCATTCTTATTCCCATTTCTCATTTCCCATTTCTCATTTCTCATTTCTCATTTCTCATTTCTCATTTCTCATTTCTCATTTCTCATTTACCATTTCTCATTTCTCATTTCTCATTTCCCATTTCTTATTTCTCATTTCTCATTTCTCATTTCTCATTTCTCATTCACATTCTCATTCTCATTCATCATCAATCATCACATAACAACCATTCACACAAGCAATCATTCATCAACAATCATCCACATCAACACAAGACAGTTCATTAAGTCCTTTAAACAGTGTGAAGGTTCTTATGCAACATGCTCCACTCCTCTAACAACTTAACTCCCATTATGATCTAACAACTTAACTTTCAATCAAGGACTATCCGAACTCTAGTTCCTCATCAACCAATATAAAGAACATGAAAAGAAAACTGAGTTCGAATCACCTCACCTTAGGAATAGATCTAGAGATCTGGATCTTAAAACATGAATAGAGATCTGAGAGAATCCAAACACCGATCAATCACTCGACCACCACCACCACACGCGACAGCCACCACCATCACTCGCGATTGCTCACGGTGAGGAGAGAAGGAGACGGCGAGGAGAGAGAGAGGAAGAAGACTCACGGCAAGGAGAGAAAGAGAGAAGGAGACGCATGGAGTGAGAGAGAGAAAGGAGAGATCGCAAGAGAGAGGAAGAGAGAGCTCGACGGCTAGGGCTTTTGTCTCCTTAGAAGTCTCTGCAAAGCTTCACTTCAGTTTTCTAATAAGAAAAAGAGAAGGGGAGGGGGGACTGCCTTTATTTATAAGAAAAAAGAAGAAGAAAATCTAGGTCTTAACCCTAATGGACCGTAGACAAGGTTTTCCCTTAATTTTTTTTTATTGCCCAAATTTTGGGATGTTACACAATCTCTCCTTTTTATGCTCTTATCGATTTCTTTATTATTTTTTTTCTTTTTTCCTTTCCAATTTATTGTAAAAATAATTAGTTTTATATATTGGAAAATTTGAATAAATACTTTACAACAAGATTTTCTTTTGAAAATTACATCTTTTTTTTGAAAAGTACACTTTCTACTATATAAATTTGACTAAATTATCTATAATAAAGGTTTATATCCTAAAAATTCAATTAATACATTAATGATTTACATACTTGATCTCTTCGCGAATGGAAAAAAGGTTTGAATTGCTGAAATCGAGTAAAATACATAAAACAAACAGCTCACAAAACTCGAGTGCTAATATCACTGTTGAGTAATGTGCCAGTGTTATTCTCCTATCACAACAAGCCCTACTGCAATGATCAAAACTCGCTTTAGCTTATATTTTAAAGAGTTGAATGATAGGTTTAGAAACTTGATGACAAGGAAATGACCTCGTAGATTTTTCAAGTCATACTTTATCACAAACACGTTATATAAATTGTGAGCAAAAAAAAATTAACGAGTATTCTAAATGTTGTTCAATATTAGAACCTCTAAATGATTATGATTTAAAACACAAGAGTTGCAAATGTAATGGGTTAGTTGGGTGAATTGAGAAGGCCATTCACGAAAGTTAGCCAAACGTATGATTTTCAGGGCATGTCATCATCTTTTTCCTTTAGGATCAGAGATTGTGTTTGGTTTCTAAGTTTTACATGGTTGCCTATCACCTGAGGATGTTTTATAAAACATCAAGGGACACCAATTTGAAGTTAAACTGTAACAGAAACATACCCGTTTTCAAGCCATTCCGATACATCTTTAGTCCGTGAGACGTCTGTCAAGAGACCTACCCGAGCTTTAAATTTTGTTTTAAAATATATATTTGAAGATACTTTATCCAATTTTAGTTCGAAAATATATACTAGCATTAGAAATATTGAATTTATTTATTGAAAACATAATATCGAATTTAGATCATGATAAAGTGGTCTTATCACATATAAAAAGAGTTAGTTTTCAAGAAATAAAAAATAAGATCTTATTTAGAAACACAAGATGTATTTTTCAAATAATCCTTTATCTATGTATAACTAGGTATTTTTCTGCACTATGTGCAACAATAAAATTTTTGAATTTCAGTTTTATTTAAAATATTTTTTGTTACTATTTTAGATTTGATTATTATTATATCAATATTTTAATATATATTTTTGTTTAATTAAACATAAAATTAAGATAAAAAAAGAATTTCATTTATTTTAACTTATATATATATGTATATATTTAAAATTATAATTTTAGATAGAGTTTCATTTATTTCTTTGGGTTAAGATATATTAAATGAACTTGTATAATTTCAAAAAATAAAAATAAACCAAATTTCTAAAATTTATAGATATCAAAAGGAAACAAATCGTATTGATTAAAAATTATATTTTTCAAAAACTGTATAAAATGTATGATTATAAAAATAGAATAAATAATTTTTCGAAATTTGTATAAAATTATTTATATTATTTAATGTATATTTAAATATATTTATTCTAATGATTATGTATGAGTTATTACCATATTTTAAAAGTTTACCAAAATAGAATTAACATTAAATAGAATTGTCAATGCTATATTTTGCGTTAAACCATGTCATTTATCTACCATGTCATTTATCTACCATGTCATGTCATCTTTTATTATTGAAAGTGATTGTAGTGATGACACATGTGAAATCACTTCTCAAATAATGTATAAGAGATGTATGATTATTAAAATAGACTAAATAATATTCAAAATTTGTAAAAAAAAATTTTCCTATTATTATATTATTAAATATATTTTTTTATATGATATATGAATCATTACCATATTTTAGAAGTTTACAAAAAAATAGAATCAACATTAAATATAATTGCCGATGTCATAATTTACATTAAACCATATCATTTTTTCTACCATGCCATGTCATCTTTTATTAGTGAAAGTGAATGTAGTGATGATAAATGTCAAATCACTTCTCAAATAATGTATAAGAGATGTATGATTATAAAAATAGACTAAATAATATTCCGAAATTTGTATAAAAATTATTTCTATTATTTAATGTTATATTTAGATATATAATTATTTTAATGATGATCTATGAGTAATTATCATATTTTAAAAGTTTACCAAAATTAAAATCAACATTAAATAGAATTGTCAATGTCATATTTTGCGTTAAACCTTGTCGTTTTTTCTACCATGCCATGTCATTTTCTATTAGTGAAATTATTTGTAGTGATGACACATGTCAAATCACTTCTCAAATAATGTATAAGGAAATTAGTTGGGAATTTAATTTTACACGGATATCGTTCTTTTGCTTTTTAGTGCAACTAAAGATAAGGTCAGCAATTGAACTGCGCACATCAAATTATGACAAGGACAAACTGTTAAGTTAGATGAGCTTCCAACCTAAAATCAATTGGTGTTAAGTGGAGTGTCAAATTTATCTTATATGTTACTAATGATCTCTTCCAACTTCCTATGTTGAACCTTTGTCTCTAATACGCCCCTCGAGATGATGATTTTTTGAGCATCAATCTCTGAATGTTTGGGCAAGGAATAATTGACCAACTTTGGGGTGGATCTATAATGGATCAGGTTGGACTGTGTGGATCGTAGGTTTTGATACCATGTTAAACTAGATGAACTTCCAACCTAAAACCATTGGTGATAAATGGAGTGACTCATCTATCTTATATATTACTAAGGATCTCTTTCAACTTCCGATGTGGGACTTTTGTCCATAATAAATACTTTAACAAAAGGTTGACTAAGCTCTCTTTCAAGAGTTGCAGTTTTGAAGGTTAGCTTATTTAAAAATGTTTCAACAGTAAACTATAGCTGTATGGTTTGTGGCTTGTTATGAACTTTGGAGGTTTTTGGGTATAGATTGGAGGAGCAAGTAAAGCTGAAGTTGGTGAGAAGAAAGACAGAGTGACATATGCTCTAAATGCTACCAAAGCATCTATTGAAGAGGGTATTTTGCCAGGTATGTCTCTTCGAATAAGGAACACTTTTTCAGGTAAAAGCTAAAAAGTTTAATAACACCTGGCCATCATGACGATGTATCAACAAACAATGAACGGCCATCATGAGAGTTATGGAGCAATAATGAGCTTCAAGCCTTTTGCTGTTGTTGCTGCACAACTCTCTCCACCGAATGTTGGCTTCTTCTTCCTAGGGAGACAAGTTGGGTTGGTGTACGTTTCTCTCACCACGACGTCGTGAACATGACTCCAAGTCCTTCCTCTCGGCAAGCTCGTTGGCCACATAAACCTCTCCGACAACGGATTTTTCAGACTCTCGTAGAACTCATGCGGCGTCTCGCAAATCACATCCTGAATACAAAACGTTATATTATAAAACAATACTTTTTTTTAAAAAAAAACACTGAATGTTCAGAATCTTGTTCATAGATTTTACCTCTGCCATCGCTTTGATCTTGAGAGGGACATCGTTGCTAAGAAGAACGAGTTTTTCAGAGATGTTACGGTTTCGGTAAAGAAGTGCACATTCGAGAACTTGATCTTCTGACTCAGTAGTGGGTTTGGTTTCCTCTGATAGGCTTTGGAGCTGAATCCACCATTTGGCATCAACTATACACTCTTTGATCCAATCCAGAGCCGAGGAAGCAATATCTGCTCTTCGTCTAAAGAGAAGACTCCAAGTGCGCTTAGTCTCGTCATAGAGTTCCCGTAACACTGTTCGTGGTACGACCAGACGTGTCCCTTTGAGACCTTGCAGCAAGTGCAGTGGCTTCCTAGACTCCTTGTCGAGAAGAGAAGAAGTGTCTAACACAATGGTCCATTTGATCTTTTTCTCTCCTTGAGAAAGGTTCTATAAAACACAGTGACAATTAGGGGTTATTATAAAGATCAAGGACAATCAAATTAATTATGACTTACAGAAGAATAAGAACAAATCCCCCTAGATACGTTGTTACTTGCTGAAGCATAGGATTTCTTCTTCAGCTCATCAAAGTGTAGCGGCAATGAAAGCTCTATTTCATCCTCATCCTCACTAGAGACTGATGATCCATAAGTCACATCCGGATGTCCATATATATCATCACCATCCGCTTGTGACTGCAGTGAAGGCATTCAGGGTGCTAAGCAAATAACATGATGATGATAGTGCAGCCAATACTAGGAGAAGTTGGAACCTGTTGATTGTGTGCTTCAGTCATTCTATGCAAAAGTAGATTGTCCTTGTGAAATGCAAGGCTTCTGGGAACCCAGTTCAGTCTATAGAGCTTTGATGAACAACCGATCCTAATGACATCACCTTCCTTCACCTCAACACACGCATGTGGCTCCACTTTCTGACCCTTAACCCATGTCCCATGCCCTAAACCCAAGAAAACGCATCCATCAAGATTCCAAATAAAAAGGAGAAACAATGGATCTTATTTCGTACGAGAGGATAGATCGGTGACGAATAGTTTCTGACGAGAGGGAAAAGATCGGATCTGGAAGTGGTTACTGCTAATGCTATGGTGCTTCTGAACAATGTCGCAGGTTCGGTGTCGACCGACCTTCAGAATCTGTTCTTCCTCGTTGGGACTGTTGTTCACGAAGATGATCTCGAAAATCGCTCCCTTTTTCAGCACGGTGAACACAGGAATCGTCTTCTCCATCGGTTTCTCTTCCTTCACCTCCATGCATAAACTCTTGAAAAGCAAAAGAGAGAGAGAGATTATAGAGTTTATGTTAAAACTTAGGCCCATACACACGTGCCTCTCCCTCTATTCATTTGTTTTTATTCCTTTTTATTTTGTAGGAGTCTTTTGCCTTTGTTACTCGATAAACAATAAATTGAACATTTGTCATATGTTATGATACCGTTCGCATCAAAGTTTTCTAAGGGATCATTGTGTTTGCGTTGATCGAATGATTGGTGGATGAGATTAGTTCCACATCTCAAGGTCAATTAATTTTTGTTAGCTAAAACACAAATTGGAAAGTCACAAGCCATAGTTCCATGCATGACAACATTTCACATGTAAGTCTTGCAGCATTGATCAGTAGTCTTAGCAAGTGTATCCCAATGAGAAAAAGACGTTAGTTTCAAGAAAGTAAACCTCATTTGTTACTGTAGGCTATCAATTATCTAAAACACACAAAAGACATAAACAAAGATGAAAAAAATCTGCTAAACAAACTTTCTGCTGTTTCAGTTATGAACTTGAATTTAATTAAAGAAGAAAATAAGTATAATAGATCAAATCATTAAACTAAATCAAACGAAAAAGTTGACGGAAACAAAAAGTCAAAATCAGATACGAAGAAAAAAGAGGAGCTACAAATAAATCATTTTGTTATCTTATGGACTGGATTTGAACCAAACTTGGAACATAATTGTAAATGTATGGGCACCATGATACCTATGTAGTCACTCCAAGAGAGGATTTTGTGTAATATTTGTAGGGGATTGGTTTATACCATCAACAGGGGGCCCATAAATAACAGGTCCAATGCGTCCTTTAAGTTAATATTGGAGCGGTTCGGCTCGGCGACAAGCGATGAGCCGACGAAAGGCTCAAGACTACATTTAGCCGATCGAAGCCGAAGTTGTTCGACTCACCGCGACGACCAGAGGGACCGAACCAAGCAAGGATCCTTGTCGGCCCATGAGCCCCGCCAGACCAAAAGGCCCACCAGGGGCGAATCGACCTAGGGCATCCAGTGCATCCGCACGCCTATATATAGGGAGGAGGTCCGAAAGCAACGGGGAGAGCAAGACCACAACACACAAGGCGGCTAGAACTAGAGTTTTCAGTCATTCTAAGTTTAGTCTGTCTTGTATTTACTTTCCGGCTTACTTAATCAAGAAAACTATTCCTTCCAACTATAAAAAAGAAAGGGCTCGTCCGGTTAACCATCTTTGAAAGGACTCACCAACGAGTTCTGTCAATCCAATCGATCCCGACCAAACTTGGTACAAACAGTTGACGCCCACCGTGGGGCCTCCTCAAAGTAACGAACACAAAAGATGGGCTCTAGTCACGACGATTCCACCTCATGCGAGGAGCGCGAGGCTCCAGAACTCCCTCCGGCCGTAGTCATGCCAGAAGAACCTGCCTACCTCAGCGCCATCATGGAGCGATTTGCCCAGCAAGACGTCGCACAAAAAGTGACAACCGAACAGCTCGCCACTTTTGCTGCCATCCTTGCCCCCTTACCGCACAACCTACTGCTCCAACTACGACGATTTGACAGCACCTGTTTAACACCACCACCGCGAACCAGGTTCTCGGAACCCAGAACCAGGCCGCAGAGACAAGCGCACAAACTCTCGATGGACCAAGCGTGCAAACCTCTAACGGCCCAGATCCGCAGACGATCCGAGAAATCGCCGAACTCAAACTGTCGCTCCAGGTCATCCACTCTAAGATCCATTGCGTGACGACTTCCATCCTGCTAATTGAACGTGTCCTCGCAGATACACTCCGAACTCCGTTCTCCCCACAATTCACCAGATTCCGACTCTGCCCAACGGAGAAGTTCCGCTTACCATCATTATCTGGGAACACTGATCCGACCGAACACGTCACTTCGTTCAACATAGCGATGGGACGCGCTCACTTCTATCTCGAGGAAAAGGACGCCGGCTACTTCCAGCTCTTCGTCGAAAGTCTCGAAGGAGCGGCCCTCAACTGGTTCTCCCGACTCCCCGAGAACTCTGTCAATAGTTTCCATGATCTCTCGACCTCTTTCCTCTAGTATTATATCATGTTCACTCGACAAGGAGCAACCACATTTGACTTATGGAATCTCTCCCAATAATCAGGTCAGAGCCTCCGTGACTTCATGGAAAAATTCAAGTCCATTGTCTCGAAGGTTAACGTTCCGGACAGCATAGTCGTCTACGCCTTGATGAACACTCTCTGCGTTCACTCGAAGTTCTGGGACAATCTCTACCGAAACCCGACAACATCGCTCCAAGACGCAATCGCCCGATCTAATAATTTCATCCGAAAGGAGGATGACACCCGGGCGATAATCCACAAGCAAATTGCTGCCAAGCAAGCGACGGCTAAAGCAACAAATATGCGCCAGGAACCACACTAACACTCCAATAAAGATAAACCGAATCAGAAGAAAGGATTGGTCTACGTCATAAATGAAGAAGAACACGCCGGATCAGCGGCAGTCGTCCGAGAGAAAGGCTGGAACCACTTGGAAAGGGACTCCGATGGAAGAATCCCTACTTCAGCCAAAACTTCTAACTAAAGTGCCAGCCCAAATCCGAGCTCCCTCGATCTCAGAAAGTTTTGCGACTACCATAAAGTCAAGGGGCACGATACCAAGGAATGCAAGCACCTGCTCGAGGCCTTGCTCGCCTCATATAGCAAAGGCACCTCTAACGTTGAACCGCCGAAGCAAAAGCCCAAGAACATCAAAAGCTGGAGAAAAAAAAGGAAAAGAAGGAACAAAAACCAAAGAGTAAAATTCTCCAAGGCGAGCGCCGACCGAAAGACAAAGACGACGCAAAGAACAAGCAGGATATCGATGATACATCTCCTGATGAGGAACAGCCTCAGCACAGACGGCGTGTTAATGTAATCTTGGGCAAGTTCAGCGCTCCAAACGGTGACGAACAGCCTAACAAAATTCGCGGCTTACGGTCCAACCTGAACCGGAAAAACATGCCCGACCCTAGGCAGACGACTCAGCCGCACAAGACGACTTGCAAATCATGCTCAAATGAAAAATCACCGCCACAAAGCAAGATGTCTCTACCGACCTACAAACAACGATCGAGACGTCAAAGGCACGAAGAGTCAATGATCTACATATCGACTCCGATCTTGGCCCATGCCTCTTAGATCTGTGCAGCCAAATCAACTCCAAAGTCGACGACCTCTGATATCAATAGTAACTTCATCCCCTTGTGGAGACTGCACTTTCCTTGAGAATTTTAATGGTCTCTATGAGTCTATCTCAATGAGCATACGACCCTCAGATAGCTTCAAAGTATCTACATGTCCAATTCTCCCGCCAATATTTCTCAACTTTTTGTCTCTCCATAGGTGTAGGGGAAAGCCAACTAGTTGAACCCAAAATGGGATTATCCAAGGATAATCATCATGAACTATTGGTTCCCAACGAACCAGCACGAACATGCAGAAGTTGAAATGGAAGGGACCCTGCCGAAAAACAAAGTTGAGATCCTCCTGAGAGCTGAAGTTAAAAAGAAACTTTTCCATTTCCCATATCATTTGCTGTAATCTTATCTTATAAACCCCATTGCGAAGGCATTGTTTGGAGAAGTTTTTTCACTTTTTGTTTTTTTGAGTTTAGGTACTTGCCAATTAAAGATAATCTGAATTCTTTAATGACAAAAGCATCATCATGATCCGTGAGCTTAATAGGTTCATCATCATCTTTGAATATTCCTTTCCCTTTGGTCACTGGTAGGTAACCACCCCGCATTCGTGATGAAGACCCCATATGAGGGACTCACCAATGTTCACGGGCTTAAATAAACCAATTTAGCAAACCGAAACCGATGAGTTTGGTTCAATATAATTAGTATTGATCGTGGGTTTGGGTTAAATGTCCAAGGCGTATTGGTGACAAGCAGCAATTGATGGATGTGTAACGATGCTTGATACTGCCGTAGGTATTTGATGGATGTTCGGGAGGATGACTGGTGAAGAAACAGACCCGATTCGTCTAAAACAGCCGTAGATATCTGTCTTAGATCTAGGAATATCTGTGAGTCCAAACCCGTTGTAAGTGACAAAGATCACTCGACAGGATCGAGACATAATATGGATCGAGGACACGGCAGTTGGTGACGTGACTAGTACCGCGTCAAAGGGCGTCGATACCTCCGGAGCTTTCACGAACCAATGAGACGGCTGCGGCTCTAGGTTTCATGAGACGGAGATGAAGCGTCAAATGGAGAGACATCACCGATTGGAACACCAACGCAGAGAATCGGATCCGAACACCAACGATCGTGAAGCGGCAGTGAAGAAGCGGTGAGACGGCGGTGATGAACAACAGTCGATGATCCCACATCAAAGGGCGTCGAGATCCTCTGGTGGCTTCACGGTTCGAGGGAACTCGTGAAAGATCACCGTCGTCGAGAGCTATTCCTAGGATTTTCGCCTTTGCTTTTCGATATAATCTTGATAGATTGAAAAGTGGTTATTTTTCTTATGTATCATATTTTAATTAATTTTAAATGACTCATCTAATATTAATTTAATTAATATTATTAATTCAAACTTTCTATTTAGATGTATAATCATTCTGCTTAAATTCGTGACTTTGACGAGTAGGAGACAATTCTAATTAAAACCAGTACAAACCATTAACCAAAACCATGCATTGCAAATAAAGTAAGTGATTTTTTTTTATCTTCTATTATAGTTTGATGATAGTATAGATAATATGTAAGTGACATTTATCATAATTTATGTTATTTATAATAATATATAAGTGCTAACACAGAGAAACTATCTATGATACTGATTCTATATTATTATATCTTTTACTACTATAACATAATAACCGATTCTATATTAGTATATATATATACATATATATATATATATATATATATATATAGTCATCATAAGTTTCGTCGATATACACCAAATTGACGAAAATTCTCAAGAAAAAATAATAACATGCAAACATTGTCCTATTTGAAAAGGGAGGCCGTTTATTTTATTTTTATTTTTATGAAAATATTGATCCAGATAGAGATTGCTTTAAAGTAAGGTGTTGAAACTTTAGAATATATATAAAAAATCAACAATTGTTTTAATCGAATTGGTATTTGTTGATATCGTTGTAAGTATAATCTTCCTTTTTGTTATTTATTTGCATTAATGATACGATTTAGTGTTAGTCACTTATTTTTGTAATTTATTTTTTAGGGGACAAAGATTCATGCTTTTATTGATGAAAGTTCTCTTGGTAACTTTCAATCTAAGTTAAAGGATTTATTTGTTCTAAGTAATTTTAAAATTGGTCACTATACCACTGGGTATATAATGAATCTTTTGCCTTTTAAGATACAGTTATATAGAGCAACTAAATTTAGTACACTATCATATATTGGTAACTTGATATTCGATTTAAACGTATCATAATAGTCTTTAAATTATAATGCATGTATTAGTAAGTAACTATAATGTTATTATGTTGTATGTGCAGATAAAAATTAATAGTAACCAAGATGCTTTTAATTAACGTGACTAATTTTGTAAAGAAGAAAAAGAAAAAATAATTAAATATCCTAAAGTAAGATATATTTTATTAACATGAAGAAGTATATGTTAATAAGTAAAATGATACACATGCTTTAATAATGTGATTCACACTACCAACTTGGACTAATGGTTTAATGCTTGGAATTGGCTGGCACAATTTATTTGTCATATAACTAATTTGATGTTCTGTTTAAACTATTATAATATCCTTTAAATTATAATACATGTATTACTTAGAGTATTTCTAATATATATTTTTATATTATCCTTTAAAATAGAGATTTCTATTATAGAGTGAAATTTGCTCCAATGTATGGCTTTATAATAGAGTTTCTCTATATTTTAGGAAAATGTAGAAGAATTTCTCTTTTTATCTCTATATTTAAGGATGAAAATAGTATTCTTCTCTAGTTCCTCCTATAAATAGATGAACTCTAGCCCAATAGTAGGATACGAAAAACCCTTGAGAGAGAGCGTGCGACGGCGATCCCATAACACGAGTTTCTTTGAACTGTGTTTCACCGCCAGTCCGATCAAGAGATCATGGTCTCTTGCCTCAATCTCCCTAGTGATCATCTCTCTGCTCTGATCCGTAACCGCCATCTTCCCTGTGATTTTCGCCGTCAATCTTTCCTGCATTCGTCGTCTCTCGTTTCATTCCGTAGCCTCCGTCGTCTACCCGTAGCAGCTGCCAATCTTAGACCGGTGATTCTGAGATGACAACCAGCGATTATGCGTTCCTTTTATCGTGTATCTGTGATACTTAGATCAATAGATCATTGTCTCATCATCTTGTTAACTTTTTGATTATCTCATCGATCAAAAGGGTTGCCTTCGACTCCGTTGCCTATTATCTCCGTTCTCTATTCAGATGCTCCTAAGGCCAGTTAACGTTACTGACTGGTTAAGTCATCCTTCGACGGCTTGATCGACATGTTTCGTCATCGCAAAAATGTCGAGTATAGATCATCGTTGTTTCTCTTTTGCCCATCTCAACCTTATCACGACATCGGATTCAGTACATCTCAGCATGGGATTGTTAAAGGTTTGACATTAGTTCACTGGTGGTGACATCTTCTATGAGTTTTGCTTGCACTGTTTTCCAAGCTTGTACGCCTCTCATCTCATCGAATCGCAACTTCGGTGCACCAAGGATCTTTAGGTTATTTAACAAATCAACGAAACATCAGTTTGCTAACTGGGTGAGTTATCTTGTGGTATAGTCGTGAGTCCCTGGTATGGGGTCTTCGTCACTCATGAGGCTCGGTTACTCTCAAGATGCAGAAGGCAAAGGAATGTTGTACGAAGATGATGATGAGCCCATATTGCTCACAGATAATGACGATGCTTTCGTCATTAAGGAATTTCGATTGACCTTAATAGGCAAGATCTTAAACCTAAAGAATCAGAAAGTGGAAAAGTTTCTTCAAACAATGCCATCTCAATGGGGCCTACAAGATAGGATCACTGCCAATGATTTAGGAAATGACAAGTTTCTTTTTAACTTCAGCTCTGAGGAGGATCTCAACTATGTTCTTCGAAAGAGTCCTTTTCACTTTAACTTCTGTATGTTCGTGTTGGTCCACTGGGAGCCAATAGTTCATGATGACTATCTCTGGGTAATCCTATTTTGGGTTCAACTGGTTGGTTTTCCTCTAAATTTACAAACAAACAAAAACCTGAGGAATATTGGTGGGAGAATTAAACATGTTGATACCCTGGATCTCTCTGAGGATCGTATGCTCATAGAAATAGATTCACGTCGTCCACTAAAGTTTTCAAGGAAAGTTTAATCACCAGAAGGGGATGAAGTTACTATCAAAATCAAATATGACATGCTATTCAAGCACTGTACTATTTGTGGCCTACTTTCTCATGAGAAAGGATATTGTCTGACTACAAGTATCCAAAACAGGCTCCAACCGCCGAAAGAGCGCCCTGATGTATTCTCCATAGTTCAAGTTCCATCTGGGAGACAGTCCCAGCACTCTTTGGTGCACGAGGAATATGATAAAAACATGTGTCTCGCCCACCCTGGCAACAAGGGAAAGACCTGGATCATAGATGGGTCAGTTCAGATCGACAAGACACTGGAGAGCGAGGTTATGATAGTCAATATCGTTCCAGGGAGGGATATGCTACCCGAGTAGAGGAACGCACAGACAGAGTTCACAGGAATCGTCATGACTATTATAAAAGCAAGAGATATGGAGGAAGCCGATATGAACCATATCATCGCAGGTCAGATGAAAGATGGAAAGAAAAACCAGCGAGTAATAAGGCAAAGAGGAGGATATGAAACGACTAGCTATACATGGGAATGCTTCGAAGAGGGACTCGAATACATCCCGTGTTGACATGTGTGCCACATTAAATATTATTCCTTATGAACAAAGAGCAGCTATCCTTGGTTCTATGGATGATGAGCAGCAGAGGAGTGGGGATGTTCGACAAGGGAGGTTGATAGCGAGTAAGATTGTGATCCCATTTGCAGGGGACAATCCTATGGAGGGCAATATAACTATCGACAGTAAGGGAGCGGCTCGAGCGCTCTCCTTCTCACCCTCACTTGCGCCTGAGGCTAAGGACGATCAGATTATTGGGGCTTTGGATGACATGGAGATGACAGAACAAGATGATGGTATGATGGGATTTGAACCAAACGAATATGACTTACTAGGAGAAGAGCTCTTGGAATCTGAATCTAAGTGGCTAGAACCATTATATGTCGTTGAAAGGAGGTCAAAATCAGGTACAAAGGCACCCAAAGCGAGGAAGACAGACGCTAAGCTCAGTGCCCTCTTGGCTTTCCAAGCAAGAGACTTGAGTTCCTTCTTCCGAGATCTCCAAGAAAACAAACAAAGGCTTTGGGAGCAAATTCGGCTGGGAGTGTTGATAAGTATGGGCGCCACAATGTGAAGAAGATAAAAGACAAACATGCAAAAAAGGAGGAAGTGATGAGGCCTACAAATTCATCAACTATAGAGCCATGAAGACGATTAGTTGGAACTGTAGTGGGATTGGTAACAACCACACAGTTCAAAACCTTAAGGAGATGTGTCAAAAGCATCGCCTAGGACTTGTGTTCCTCTTTGAGACGAAAAATAATAGGTCAATGTTGCAAAACATTCAGACTGACTTAGGATTTGATCGTTTGTTTACCAAAGAGCCACTTGGCCTTAGCGGTGGTTTAGCTTTATTTTCATTAGTAGAATTTCAAATTAATGTTTTGTTTTCAAATAACAAAATAATTGATGTTGGGACAATCATTGATGGAATAAAAGTCTATATGACGTTTGTGTATGGTGATCCTGTGTTAGAACAAAGGGAACAAGTATGGGGACGTCTTACGCATTTCTCAACAACAAGAGTTGGACCTTGGTTTATGATAGGTGACTTTAATGAAATAGCAAGTCACGATGAAAAAGTGAGAGGAAGACCTTGCTCTGATAGCTCTTTCCTACCTTTCAAACAAATGCTTAACGATTGCGGAATGATGGAATTCCCATGTTCAGAAAATATGTTATCATGGGTTGGAATAAGAGCATGGCGTTGGACAGAGCTGTTGGTAACGAGGACTGGCATGAAAAATTTCTACACTCAGGGGTAAACTATTTGCGGCTGTGGGGATCGTATCATCGTCCGATTCTCGCAAATATCCTTTCGAAACCTGTGAGAAAATCGAAATCCTTCAAATTTGACAAAAGGTGGATTGATAATACGGAATTATGACAAGTTATTCTGGAAGGTTGAAAATCTCTAGATTTTCCCCCAAATACAAATATCATGGAGAACATTTCAAGTTGTCACAAGGCTATAGGGTCATGGTGGAGGCATAATGATCTAAATTCTAGAAAACAGGTGGAGGATCTTAAGGAAAAGGTAGAGGGGCTGTACTTGGATGATGATGCAACGAATGAGGAAATCGCGGAGGCGTTGAAGGAATTATCTGACGCTCTTAATGCGGAAGAGATATTCTGGAAACAAAAGAATGGAGTCTTCTGGCTTCAAGAAGGTGACCAAAATACAAAAAAAATTCACTCATCAACAAAGCAAAGGAGAGCACGAAACAAAATCACCCAACTTCTCGATTCTAATGGAATTGCAGTGGAAGATAATGATGGTCTAGTAGTCATTGCTACCAGTTACTTTAGAGAGTTATTTGCGACATCTAATCTGGAAAATATTGACGAGGCTCTCTCAGAGGTTTCCACAAAGATTACTGAGGCAGTTAATGAGGAGCTTACAACACCGGTTACGGAATGGGAGGTCAAACTAGCTCTGTTCGCGATGCATCCTGAGAAAGTTCCAGGGCTAGACAGAATGACAACACTGTTTTACCAGAAATTTTGGGATATCGTAAAAGAGGATCTAACCCTTATGGTTAACCAATTCCTTTTCGAGGGGACAATGGCGAATGGACTTAATGACACAAATATCTACCTTTTCCCTAAGGTGGATAAACCAAATGAGATGGCCAAGTTCAGGCCTAATATAATTCGTATATTATATATTTACATTATTTATCTACTATTTATTTTGTTCTTATATTTTGTAAAACTATAATGTTTAATGTAGTATTTCCATTTTTATGTTGTATATTTAGTTATTATTTATTATTTTTGAAATTATATATATTGTTTTTTGCTTTTGTTTTATAAAATGGTAATGTTACATTATGGAGATAAGCCGTTTTTTTCTAGTGAAAAATGATAATCTTACATATGTTTAATGTAGTTTTTCCATATTTTTATGTTGTATGTTTAAAATGTAAAATTATATTTTATGCCACGTGGCTTGTTTTGAAAGATGGTTTCAATACTGATGTGGACGCTCTATGGAGCCTCAAAAGGTCATTTTTATTAGTATAGATTTTTATATCTTTGTCTAACAATAACTAATTGTTTTTTGGCAGCAAAAATGGAAATGGTTTATTGACATCAACGAACAGGTGAAGGAGGCGTTTATCACCAAAGCAAAAATATGGATAGAAAACACCATATGGCTGGAAAGAGCTTTGGGGGTAATAGATGGCAATGACGCGGAATCCATTTTCCTCACGAAGTAAGTATAGAATGGTCTCATTCACTATTGGCAGATGTCTCATTCTATCTGAGTGGCCTCCTAGTACTCTACTTCCGGTATGTCAAGAGGCCCATACGAACATTTGTCGATGCCTCATGGCTTGGTGTTTGAGTCTCGGCTTCTTGGTCTCAACCAGATTCACTTGCTCTTGGGAGATTCTGATGCTGGTTCTCAACTGTGGGCATGTGTGAGGAGCTCTCTTCTCTTGGAGTAGTAGCATGAGCTTAGCATGTTTCTATACAGCGCCCGATTTCGTCACGAGATTGTATTTTGTCTCTTTGTTGGTCTATGTTTTCTAATTGTCAGGTTCTTGGTTGTGGCAGCTTGTTGTTTCTCTTTTCCCCAATAAAAGCGTTAGTTTACCCTCGGTTTTGCGGTTTCTTGTGTTTTCGTTAATTGCCTTCCAAGTTTAGAGGTTTGAGGGGTGTGGGCTGTTAGCTTATCTTTAACAGACGGGCTTTGGGAATGTGCAGAATCTAGCAAGCTTGGCTTCTCATTTTCAACCAAAGCTTTTTCAGCGACTGTAATTGGCTCTATTTTGCAATCTTCTCCCTTCAATTTAGGTGGTGATGTCTCCATTGGTAATGTGTTAGCTGCATTTCTTTTCCTTTCATTTTTTTTTGGTTTTTTGTAGATTAATTTATGTTTCTTTTGCTTCTTGTTATTTATGTTGTTCTGTCACAATTTTTTATGCCCTATCAGCTAACTCAGTCGACCCCGGGAGAAATACATTTGCTACAGAGTGAACTAGCTCAAAAGCTTACCACACTGCATGATCCAAATTTGAAATATCATTCGACTAATGTCAGGGGGTGGACCGATCGCCTGTTACGAACCACCATGTTAACCACTTGGGCTGAAGCCCAATCTCAAACTGGCCAAGTAGTGATAATTTAGTTCCCAAGAGAAAGATGTGGGTCTACACCAAGTCCCAATAGATTGTCACAAATTGAAAATCAGTAAATTAACCTAATATTCTATAAAAAAACGTGGTAGACTCAGCAATGTTGATACATAATTTGTAAGCATTTAAAAGAGGAATGTAGATTTAATATTATTCTGGAAAAGGAACAATGGAGCAACAAACATATACATTTATCTTCTTAGATTATGAATGGTAACAACAGATTGAGTGTTTCACGACAATCGGATTAGATATTGTGGTACGGTTTAACTGTGGTTTGTTTAAGCAGAACGCATACTGCGGTGCAACTGTGTTTCATCTACAATAAGCGGTTCAAACAAAATATAAATGATAACATGTATAATGAATAGCATAACTACAAAATACGTATAAAGATATGTAACCATCCACATCTAAATTAACGTGTGGTGCACAAAATAAATATATATTAAACTAGGATAAACCCGCCCTACGGGCGGGCGATTAAATAAACTACTAATCAATTTTATTTTAAATATTTAATTTACTTTCATTTACAATAGCAATAATGTGTTTAATTATTTTACAATATTTTTAACTATTTATTTTACAATTCATTTTAGAAATTATATATTTGCTTAACTATAATAAAATATTTTAAAATATAACTATTTACTTTCTTTCAACGTTTATTTTGGTTAGTTATATCAATAAGTCACAAAAAATTACTTTACTTTCTCTCGATAGAAATAAGTGAAGTTTTTCAAATGACCTTTTAAGACTTTTGTTTAATATATTTGCTAGTGCAATTGTAATTAAACTTTAGTGTTTGAAATCATCTATATAGTCCATTTACAAAGAATCAAATGAAATCAACATATTCAAGCTTAAACATGCTTACATGTTGTAAGGAGAGAAATTATTTAGTGATGTGTCATTGCGCGAGATTTCATAATTGTTTTGTAGTTTTTCTATCATTGCCATTCTTTAAATTTATCATTATTTTCTTAAATTTATTTGTTGCAAAAGAAATATTTTCATTATTTTAACACTTATTTTTAGTTTAAATATCGCTTTTTATTACGTGTGTCTTAAATATTTTTTATAATGTTTGTCAAACTTTTTCTAGTTTGAAAAGTTTAGTTATACTACATGTATTTGTCTTTATTTTTGTATATCATTTTGTTTAAAATGATTAAAATGAAACTAACATATCTATAGTATAATCTTGGATCTGGGAGGAATGAGAAGACCAGAAGTGAAGGCTTTATGATGGTCCCTATTGGACTTTCACATAATCGATTTAATGGGCCAAGAGTAATTGTTGATACTTTTCGTTTTATATAACATAATAGGTCTTGAATATTTCTAGTCAAATTTGTCGGTTCTCTATATAAAGAATATTAAAATTCATAAAACTAACATTCAGTGATGAAAAGAAATTTAACTGCAACTTGTCGCCTTGTCCTTAATCTATTTGATGACATGGCGGAAGGTAGAATGATAAAAAATATTATATATATATATATATATAAAGATTACGGGAAGTCCGCGATTCGTGCAGAATTTGGTAAAAGAAATTGAAATTTGTTTGTAAGTGTATTGGAAAACAATTACACTTAATCCTCGCTATAATGTGTCATTTCGTTAATTAGTAAAAGAAATATTTTTTGGTTAACTAATATAAACAACTTTATATTTCTTAGTAATGAAAACAAAACTGAAATCAAGCAAACTAAAAGTTTAAAGACAATAATTGTGGGAATAGGCGACTATACTTACAAAGACATTACATTTCAAAATATTTGGACGATAAGAATTTGAATAGTTTACAAAATGTGTCATGTAAATTTATATCTTCTCGTATTGGTCTTTACAAACATGTGTCTTTAGTTACACGTATTTAATATTTGATTGACCATTCTTTGAGGATTCTTTCTACTTTCGTGCTAACGGTTTTTGTCCTTTCAGAGCTGAGCTTCTTCTTTTTCTATTTGATAGGTTTGAAAGTAGAGTCTACCTTTTTAATATTTTATCATTATTTCAAATTAGGTATGCAACTTGAAAATATAATACTAATTGTTAATAATTTATAAATATACATGTTTTTGAATTTAGCATAAATTATTATAATTAATGTGAAAGTAAACCACGTTATTCGAAGTTATTAAAGAGAATTTATTGATAATATATAACAAATTACTATATATTATCACTAAATTTTGATAGTTTTATTTTATTTATTAATATTCTGATAGTACTTAAAATTAATTATGTATATATAATGCTAAACGTATCATTAAGATTTTTATAAAGATAAAACTTATAGCTTACCATAAATATATTATCAGAACTAATTTATTAATTATTATTAATAATAAATTATATTGTGTTTTATTTATGATACAAAATGATAATGATTGTTCATATTAATTTTAGTTTAATTGCATGTATCTAAATTAAAATTTATGTATGACTGTTCATGTTCTTTTCCGTTTATTTACATGTTTTAAAATTAGAAATTACGTATAATTTTTAATATTTATTTAAAATCAATTTATATATATTAAAACAAATAGTAAAGTAGCATATATGTAACTGTAAATAATAACATTTTAAAATAATATAAATTCTTGAAAATTTAAATTGTAAGTATATTTGTATAACAAAATTTTAAATATTATCTTCTGTTAAATTATGTTAAATAATTATTTATAATTTAAAATTACAATTAACTTGTTTTTAATTTGCTTTAATTATAAATATTTATGAACTATTTAATATTGTATTATATATAGATAATAATACTAAAACAAATAGTAAAATAATGTATATGTAACTGTAGATAATAATATTTATCAACAAAATAATTAATTTCTTGACAATTTAAAATTGTAAGTACATTTATATATCTAAAATTATAAATATTATCATATGTTAAAATAATTATTTATAATTTAAAATATAAAACTGATTGATGTTTAATTAGCTTTAATTATAAATATTTATGGATTATCTAATATTGTGTAAATATATTTAGTTTAAATAATAATAATAATTTAAAAAATTTAGGACTATTCATTAATATTAAAAAAATTATGCCTATGTACTCAAGTTTATAGAGACCTAATTGATGAAGTGTCACCATGAGAAGAGAAACAAACTCTTCTTTATATATATAGATAGATAGATAGATATATGTTTTAAAATTAGAATTTTTTATAATTTTTAATATTTATTTAAAATCAATTTATATATACTAAAACAAATACTAAAGTAGCATATATGTAACTGTAGATAATAACATTTCAAAATAATATAAATTCTTGAAAATTTGAAATTGTAAGTATATTTGTATAACCGAAATTTTAAAAAATATCTTCTGTTAAATTATGTCAAATAATTATTTTGAATTTAAAATTACAATTGATTTGTTTTTAATTTTCTTTAATTATAAATATTTATAGACTATTTAATATTGTATTATATATAGTCATATAGATAATAATACTAAAACAAATAGTAAAATAATGTATATGTAACTGTAGATAATAATATTTATCAACAAAATAATTAATTTCTTGACAATTTAAAATTGTAAGTATATTTATATAGCTAAAATTATAAATATTATCATATGTTAAATTATGTTAAAATAATTATCTATAATTTAAAAACTAAAACTGATTTGTGTTTAATTAGCTTTAATTATAAATATTTATGGACTATCTAATATTGTGTAAATATATTTAGTTTAAATAATAATAGTTTAAAAAATTTAGGACTATTCATTAATACTTAAAAAATTATGTTTATGTGTCAAGTTTATAGAGATTTAATTGATGAGGTGTCACCATGAGAAGAGAGATAAATTCTTCTTTATATATATAGATAGATAGTAACACGTGCGGTCACGAAAAGGTCAAGAAATATGTAGTTCGTTTACACATTTGAATACACTCCAAATCTGGTGTGATTAGTGAACTATTTATACTCTTAGAAAATATTTCTTTAATATACATTGGTTTTATCAACTAAATGCTTTCTATTCAATTTATTTATTGTTTTAAATATTTTTTGAAATCTTAGAAAACTAATTAAAATTTAATAATTATTTATTTTACAATTTATACATTTTTAATATTTGAAACTTTTAAAAATAATTATTTATTTCACTAATTTTTTATTTTGTGAAATATTAATATATTATATGTATTCCGCAGTGATATATTTAAATTAAAACATAACAGTGAAACTCGGCGTCTGTTCTTGAGTCTAATTGTGTTATCTCAGTAGTATTATAGATAAATTAGCAGTTCCTGGATCAGTTCATGGATCTCTCTGCCCTTCCCGTTGCGAGACTTCTTTTAACATGTAAAACTTGACCAAAAACCAGTCACCGCCCGCTCGGACATTTTATATGCCCTAGAGCAAAATTCAAAAAAAAAAAAAAGCAGACTCTTAACGTATAAATATACAATCTACAACATTACCGCTAAAAATCAGAATATTAACCAATATCGTTTATCAAAAAAATACACTACACAATGGCAGTGATCTTTCCGTACGAGGTGTTTAAAAAAAGAAACAGAGCATTAAACATAGACTAAAACGAGGAAACGAAAAAGGTCGTTGGTCTTCTTAACTAGTACTTTAGATCTTGTGTATGTTGCCAATGGAAGGTTTTCTATATAGATAGAGCACGTCATGTACTTCAAGACTAGTACAATCCATAGTCATTATTCAATGTCAATGGTTACATGGAAGTAGGATATAATGCTAATAGACCGTTTTAACCAAACACGAGTTCTTTCAGATTCGAAATCATCGGCCTTTCCTGCTCTTCTTGACTGTAGCACAATCCGGACAGTACCATTTCCCCTTGGGTTGATCTTTCAGACCCACGCAACCAAAATGGAACCACTCAATCTTACACTGTAAATGAAGTTTCTATTCATCAGTCGTCTCACAATATGAAAATGAGATGCATTATTAGTTTAAAGAAACTTTAACCTCATTGTTATCGCAGGCAATCATCTCGCCGTAGCTAACTTGGTTGCAGATGCAGTAAGTTGGTTCGTTTGGATCCACAGGCAGATCCAAATCCATACCAGTTGAAGTCATACCTGTTGATGCTGATGCTACTGCTGCTGTCGACGCTGCAGTTGCTAGCCTTGTCCTGCCACAACATTTAAATGGATGGTTTCATTTAGACCTAAGCTCCTTTTGCTAAGGTTTAGGCAATGTAATGGATTGAGATAAAATGAACTTACTTCTTTCGCCCTCCTCTTCTACCTTCACCTGCCTTCCCGGCTTCCCCGCTGTTCTCGAGGTTTGATGCAGAAGCATTTTCTTTCTCTGTGGTAACCACAGTGTCTTAGGTTAATTACCGATTAAGATAATAGAGGAGCTCAAGCTTAAAAACAACAATAAAACATAAGAAGAAACAGCAAACGCAAAAAAAAAAAAAAAAAAAAAAAAAAGACCTCGGCGCATCTCCTCATTGGATTTTTTCATGTACTGGTCAAGTTGCTGAACATGCATATCCACCTGAAGCAATATATCATCTGAAAAATAATGACTTTAAAGGAATATTACTGAATAATCTAACTGCAAACTTAAGCTACACAAAAAAATCTGAGCTCAGACACCATAACAGTGAAGTCTCAAGGGATGAGAGAGATTTGAGAAGCATATTACCAGATCATAAGCCTGCATAGCCAAAGCGACTTTCTCATCAGCAATCCTGACGCTGTGCTTTTGTTCATCAATTGCTTCCTCTGAGAAGTGTGTATTGGGTGTGACATTTCCAGTTCTGCCTCTTCTTATTTCCTCTATCTCTTTTTCACACCGTTGTTCGTTTTGCCTTTGATTTTCTACTCAAAAAAAAAACACAAACACAACCAATAAAATTAACAGCATGCGTATATGCTCATCTCTAACACAAGAAACATTCTGACGATACTACTCAAATGTGGATATATAACTGAAACCAAAAAGGGACATACATGATGCTTTTAATGTGCATACTAAAGTGATGATTGTGTGTTACCTTGCAAACTTTTATCCAAATCACGGAGGAGTGCATATTTCTTCTGCAAAACATGGGCCAGTGACACAAGATCTGCGTAGACAATCATATCAAGAAACAGTTGATTTGTTATAAGAGGTCATATCCAAAGACAAGGAAACCAATGACATAACAAACACACACTAAACATTTTTGTTTTGTATTTCTTCTCTAAGTGAAACTACACACGAAATCACTCTAAGTTGCAGGTAAGCACAAAGACGGTGTTATTGCCCAGGATTAGAGAATCATTCTCTTATCCTCATACACGACCTAAACTGCCCCCGACATTAACTTTAATCAAATCTACATCAAATGATGTGAGAACTGATTCTTCAAAATCAAGATTTAAGAATCAATTTCATGCGACTAACCATACTTAATAACAACGCCATTTGAGCTTATCGAACAAGAAACCAATCATTCAATCCTCCCAAAAGGATCAAAACAACATTAGGGAAATCGCGAAGGAGAATCAATTTCACAAGAGATTACAAACTAATTGAAAAATTCGTTCGTCAATTAATACAAAGGAAATAAGAAGAAAGATGCTTACTAGATTCAAACTCCTCGGCGAATGACATTTGGGTATTTAGGGCTTCGCAAGATGCATATGTTTGGAGAAAATATTATTAATCAGCAATTTTATTACAACTTATTATCTGGATCCACATCCGGATAAGGATCCATATCCGCATTCGGATCCATATCGGATCCATGTTTATAAAATATACTCCATCGTTTAATTAAAATAATCAATAGTAAATTTAGTAGTCAATTTTTTTTTTAAGTTGCTAAAATTTTCATAGAAACACACAAAAATTTATTTTTGTGAAATAATTTTTCTAAAACATATATCTTAATAAAACGGAAATAAATATTAAATTTTTAAATTTTTGATAATTATTTCTAATATATTAAAATTTATACCTAAATTAGTTTTATAATATAATTTTATAATTTTAATAGTATTATATACATTATATATTCATAAATTTTGTATAAATATTTCATATACGTACTATTTTAAAAAATATATATTTTAAAATACTTTTAATTTTAAAAATTATCTTTATGAATCTGGATATTGTATTGTCTAGACAGATATACAAAACTCAAATATTCAAAAAAAACAAAATTTAAATTTAGACATGGATACTAAAATCACGGATCCGACGAATTTAGATTTGGATGCCTTATAATTTCCTTATTTTATTAGCACAGACTAAATCCGATTATTAATTTCCAATTATAAAAGCAAACTGTAGGATATATTAGCTTTTGGACTTTGGTACTGTTTGTTTTTCTCATTTTCTTGCACTGAACCAATGACTCATTCAACCTAAACCACCAAAATTAAGCTACAACTAATCTTAATTTAAACTGAAAAGGAATTTGCTACCCACTAAAGTAGAGAGGGAGCTCGCAATGTATAATATGATTAACGTTTTGTTTGGGGTTTTCAGAAAATTTTATGGCTCAAAGATAACAAAGCTATAGAGAACTCAATTCAACAACTACACTAACAACTCATAAACCCGAACAACTTCACAATCACCACCTCTCTATTTAAACACACCATTGCACACATCCCACATATTCATCAAACAATCTTAAATCGGTCTAAACTCTTCTTCCAACAACAAAGAAAAAACAGAGAAACAACATTCTCCATGATGATGATTAAGCAATCACCATTCTTGCTTTTAACATCACTCTTCCTGTTCACACTTGCTGTTTTTGCAGCAGCTCTTGAATCTCCACATGAAGACCCCATTTTCGAACTCTACATGCACGATATACTTGGAGGAAGCAGCCCAACGGCGAGACCCATCACAGGTTTGCTCGGCAACATTTACAATGGCCAAGTTCCTTTCGCTAAGCAGATTGGTTTCACTCCTCCGGAAAACGGTATAGCCATACCCAATGCAAACGGCGCCCTTCCAACCGTTAACGGTATCAACGGTGTACCTCTCGGGACAGGTTTGTCCGGCACAGCTTACTCTGGTCAGAACCTGAACGGGATTCAGACTCAACTGGGCCCTGATGGTCTGAGTCTTGGGTTTGGCACAATCACCGTGATCGATGACATACTCACATCTGGTCCTGAGTTGGGTTCGCAGCCGCTTGGTAAGGCTCAAGGAGTTTACGTTGCAAGTTCTGGAGATGGAAGCACGCAGATGATGGCTTTCACAGCTATGCTTGAAGGTGGAGAGTACAACGACAACCTCAACTTCTATGGAATTTACAGGATCGGAAGCGCCATGTCACATCTGTCAGTGACTGGAGGAACAGGTAGGTTCAAGAACGCTTGTGGCTTTGCTGAGGTCAGGCCTTTGATTCCATCTGGTCAGCATCAAGTGGACGGTGCAGAGTCTTTACTGAGGATCATTGTCCATCTAAAATACTGAAAACTTAAAAAAGATTTGAAATGTGTGCATATGTTTTATGTGTGGCTGTTCTTTTTGTTTCTTTGTTATGTGTAAAACTTATTGATTGAAAGCAAATCACAAAGAGTCTTGTACATCAACCCAACCTGGTGATATTCACACGGCTAAGCACTGTGGTTTCATCTAAACCGTAAAGAGAATCAATCAAATGCATTCTCAAAGAAGCCGGACCCTTCGCCATCTCCTCACCCAACTCACCTGCAATGCCAAAGACAGACATGGCAGAAACAGTAGCTTCCAGTGGCTGTAACGGATCAACAGCAAGAAAAGCAGCAACCAGACCAGATAGAGAACATCCAGTCGCAGTGATCTTTTGCATCATCTTTGTCCCGTTGTGGACACCCATAACCCGTTCCCCATCTGTAACGATATCAACAGCTCCTGAAACTGCAACAACAGCACCACTTGACAAAGCTAATGACTTTGCAGCTTCTATGGCCTCTGTAGATTCATGAGAGCTATCCGCACCCTAACAAGAAAACAACTCTTAGATTTGCAGAGCTAACTACAATGATTCAATTCAATTACACTCATCAAAACCTCTCTTAACCTCTAAAGATCATCACAGTATCATTTAAAGATACCTTAGTCTGACCCTGTGAAGCAGAGGAGAGAGCAATAATCTCAGAACCGTTTCCTTTGATCACCGTAGGTTTAAGCGCAACGAGCTCCAAACACGCCTTTAACCGGAAACCGGAGCAACTCACGGCGGCGGGATCGAGAACCCAAGGCTTTCCGAGCTGAGCAGCGAGTTCGGCGGCAGCTTTCATGGAGGGGATCCAATCAGGTGTAAGCGTACCGACGTTGACGCAGAGCGCGTGAATATGAGGTGTGAAATCAGGAACCTCAGGGACGGAATAAACCATCGCCGGTGATGCGCCGGCGGATAAAAGCGTGTTGGCCACGAGATCCATCGAGACGAAGTTGGTGATGCACTGAACTAGCGGCGATCCCCGCCTGACGTCGTGGAGGCGCGTCCACACGCCGGAGCTCCATTCTTTTGACTCCATTCTGCTTAACCAATCATTAATCACGATTCAAATATATAACTAAGAAACATGGTTTGGCACCGGTTGATACTTAACCAAACAAAATCAATTGAAACCGAATCCTTACATTTCCCACCGATAACAAAAATGTTACATCACGTGAAACGTTACTCACTGTTGTTATCACCCTTGTTCGAGAACTTGCTAGGCGTTACGCTTCCGATGTACATGGGCTTAGCGATTTGTTAGGAAATCGAAAAAAACTCGGGGAGTAATAGAGGATTCTTTCTGAAGTTATATCGAACATAGAGCTAAATACAAAATAGTTTGTCTATTTTCAAAAGTTCTTCGGTAGTCTAGCGATTTGATTAAGTGAGCATGATCTTATTGTTGTGGGTTCGAACTCAGATACACCATATTTTGTGTTTTTTTAAGAAGGGCAAGAAAGTATTTTTTTTCTCCATCTTCTTCTTCGACATGTATCTGTAACCCTAATTTTTTGCAGTCACCATGATTTTTTCTAGGCCAGGGCATTTAAACCGAACCCGATCAACCGAACCGAACCCGGTCCGATAAAGCCGGTTCGGGTCGGGTACGGATCTTGTAAAATACCCGATTGGTTGCAGATTTTCGGTATAATGGGTTACGGTACGGGTCGGGTTTAGAGCACCAATCCGATCGGGTCAATGGGTATCCGAAATAACAAGGGCAAGTTATTTGGCAGTTTTGTTTAAGGTTTATTATCAACAACTTTGATTTCTTTTGAAGTTTAATGAATGTTTCATTTGAGTTTTCTTTTCATAACTGTAAATTACTTTTGAAGTTTACTCTTTGTCCACGTTTTGAGATAGTTATATTGTTCAGGTTGTGTATAATGGACAAAGTCTTAAAGTGTTTACTCAGGTTGGTAACGAGCCTATGAGTGTTTCATTTTTAATTGTAACTAGAGCTGGATCCGCTCACCGAGCGGGTGTTAATTTAAACTCTTGTTTCGTGATATAGCTATATGTTTTTACATGATGATATTATATATAAAAATATACTTATCTTGACTAATTAGAAATAAATATAAAGTCAACAAACGTAATATGGTTATTCATTTGTAACCGTCAATTGTATAATAAAATTTATATCCCGGTAAAAATAATGTCATTTGTTTACATATGAGTTTTTGCCAATTAATAAAAGAATTAGTTGGGATATTTTTAACAAAAGTATAATATTATTTCTATATTATTCATATATCTTATTAAAAACGTAGCACATGAAATCTATAATATAAATTTTTACTTATGTATTTATATTTTGTTTAATGATATTTTTAAACATATAGGTTATTTGAATACTTTTAGGTTCATATGAACCTACCCGGACCCGGAAGGATCAACTCAAACCCCGTTTAGAAATTTATAATATCTACATATAGTTTAGTTTTAGAACAACAAAAAACGATATCAAAAAACCGATTTCTATTCGGATGGATACTTGGATGAATGTGAATAAGTAAAAACTATTTATTAACCGGTTGGAATCTTTGTCACAAATGAAATAATTTTATTTAAACATATGAAATTATTATGATTAACACGTAAAATAAGTGATGTTAATTTTTATAATAAATATAATTAATAAAGTAATTAGAAAAAGAAAAAAAAGTAAGATGTAATAAAGCATTTTAAAATTTAGATAAAACAACATTCCTTAATTATAACTTCATTAAAACATCAATAGCTTCATTAATTACTGTTGTAATAAATGACTAAATTTTAGCATTCTCAAATTTGTACTTCTGTTTTAATAATATAGACTAGAGCTGGATCCGCTCACCGAGCGGGTGTTAATTTAAACTCTTGTTTCGTGATATAGCTATATGTTTTTACATGATGATATTATATATAAAAATATACTTATCTTGACTAATTAGAAATAAATATAAAGTCAACAAACGTAATATGGTTATTCATTTGTAACCGTCAATTGTATAATAAAATTTATATCCCGGTAAAAATAATGTCATTTGTTTACATATGAGTTTTTGCCAATTAATAAAAGAATTAGTTGGGATATTTTTAACAAAAGTATAATATTATTTCTATATTATTCATATATCTTATTAAAAACGTAGCACATGAAATCTATAATATAAATTTTTACTTATGTATTTATATTTTGTTTAATGATATTTTTAAACATATAGGTTATTTGAATACTTTTAGGTTCATATGAACCTACCCGGACCCGGAAGGATCAACTCAAACCCCGTTTAGAAATTTATAATATCTACATATAGTTTAGTTTTAGAACAACAAAAAACGATATCAAAAAACCGATTTCTATTCGGATGGATACTTGGATGAATGTGAATAAGTAAAAACTATTTATTAACCGGTTGGAATCTTTGTCACAAATGAAATAATTTTATTTAAACATATGAAATTATTATGATTAACACGTAAAATAAGTGATGTTAATTTTTATAATAAATATAATTAATAAAGTAATTAGAAAAAGAAAAAAAAGTAAGATGTAATAAAGCATTTTAAAATTTAGATAAAACAACATTCCTTAATTATAACTTCATTAAAACATCAATAGCTTCATTAATTACTGTTGTAATAAATGACTAAATTTTAGCATTCTCAAATTTGTACATCTGTTTTAATAATATAGATTATACTTTAGTATTACAGAGTCTTAAAGTGTGTCATGAAGCAAAAAAACAGGTTCTTATTTTTGGGTAATATAAGGTATTTTGTGTAATTTGAGTATTATGGATACTCGAAACCCGGTCTAGAACCGAACCCGAATATTAAATGGGTTCAACCGGGTTTAGGATGTGTTATAAAATCCGACCCGAACCCAAGATAACCCGAATCGAGACCGAACCGAACTTTTATAATACCCGAATGGGGCTGATTTTTGTAAACCCGAAGAACCGAAACTCGATTAGAACCGATCCGAACCCGAATGGGCACCCGATTGCCCAGCCCTAATTTTTTCAACATAATCCATCATTTTTGGGTGATTTTGTTAGTTTAAACTTCATTTCAGCATTAGTAGTGATACAATATGATAGATCTAGGGTTTAAGAATCAAATTTTAACGATTTAACCCCATCAAAAAATTTCATCGATTCTTTAGCCGCACAGAGTGAAATCGCGGCGGAACACCTCCGGATAGCGTTTCACCGCTGTGTAATCGGACTCTCCGGCCGCGTTTGAGAACAAGGGTTATCACATATTATATTCTCTTTTGTATTCTCTCTTCTGTAGAAATAGAGGTTTCTCTCCAATCCTTCTTAACACATCCAAACATTTTAGAAAAAGGAAAGATCGTTCTTTCTTTTGTTTATATTTTGATCTCTGATCGAATTACCCTTCCGCTCAGTACCGTTCCAGTGTAATTAAACGCCTAAAGCAAATTTACAAAAAAATGCTACCCCCAAAACTATCGAACCCAACACTTCCAAGGGACTTTTAAGCCTTTAAGCCACTATGCCAATGAAATATATCTGTCATTGGTGCCCTAAACCTATATATATTCTTTGGTGCCCGAAGCTCTTGCTTCATGGTCTTTAGCCTAGGGCCGGCTCTGCTTCCGCTTGTCAGATAAGTCTTCACTAGGCGATTCTTGTTGTGTTCTTCAACCCAAATCGGAGCTTTGCTTCAAGTCTCTTCCTTTTCTCTCTGTTTTTAATAAAAGTTCTTTGTCCAGCTCTCCACCGGGTGCTAAATCTTACTCGGTTTGAATACTAGATCAAATACTTTTTTTCATCGCTTACTCAGATTTCTAATTAACGGAATCAGTATTCGTTCTTCTACTTAGCGAAGCATCTCTGAAGACAAGAAGTATGAGTTTAACGGATATCTTGATTCTTGAATCAAGCATGACGAATATTTAGAAGAGCTGGTTCTTTAAAGCAGTATGGCAAAAAAATTGTCTTCTATTTGTTCACGTATTCGCGGTTTAACGTGCAAAGATTTAAGTTTGGTATTGGAGTTCACGGGATCTTGCGATAAAGAGAAGAAGATGGAGAGAAGTTTTCCGAAAGCTTATGGTGGTGATTATCAGCGACGCTGCAGCGATTGCCGTTCATCACATGTGAGACGTCTGTCCAAGCAACGTGGCCTTAGGAGATCAACTTGCCAACACGTAGACAAGTTTCTGGATGCTTTTCTAAGTAGGCTGATTTATGTTTAATATAAGAATTGATTACTTTTGGACCACATTTTAAATTTTCTTTACATTCAGAGCCACTTGTAACATGTGAGGCACATTCACTTGGCCCAAGATAGAATTAGGACAATTATGTCCTTCATGAGTACGGGGAAGGGTTGTGTTTCGTTTGAGCAAAACCAATGTGTTTTAACGGGAAGGGGTTGTGTTTCCTTAGAGACATTTATTTTCTAGGTTTATAGATTATTGTGCCTTATTCTTGGACCTTGGATGTAGAAGATCTGTGATAAATCGTAAGGCTGAAATTAAAAGTTGAATGTTAGGCCAGTTTGAAAAAGACGTAAATTTAATGTTTGTGTTCAATGTGAAGGAGCTAATCATACAAACTCAAAACTATGTGTGGATATAATCTGTTTGAGAAGAAATTACAGTTAAAAATGTTTAGATTGTATCTTTAAAGTGGAAACTTAGAAGAGATAAAAATGCTTATGTTAACTAGTTTCTAATTGTTTGTTTTATCAGTCATTACACGTGGATATATACTTGTGGAAGTGGAAGTGTGTGTTGGTTTGTATAGGAGATGACCATGATCTAACAATTAACTATTTAGAACAACAACGTTGAAAAGAAAGACTGACTGATTTAGTTCCGCCAGTTGACCACACAAGTGGACAAAACTCCCAAGCTCCAACATCATCCGTCCATGCGACACCATCCACACATCACCATTTCATACACCATCAACTCACATAGACACCATCCCCACATCACTCGTTCACACGACACCATCCACACATCACCATTTCATACACCATCAACTCACATAGACACCATCCCCACATCACTCGTTCACACATCGCATGTTCACAACCTACTCATCCACACATCATCCGTCCACGTATCCCCCATCCACGCATCAATCATCTATGCATCACCCGTCCACAACATCACCCGTCCACGAATGCGTCGAAATATCATCCCGCTCATCGAGGAGAATAAGTTTATCATTGACATCGCTTGAAACAAAAAGGGTACTCCAGAAAATAAAACTCAAATTAAAGGTTATCCAGAAAAAAAGTAGAATCGAAGGTTATCCATAAACTAAAAGTAGAATCGTACAAAAATTAGAAAAAATTCTCCACAAATTGACCTTTGAGATTGATGAATTCGTATTGGAATTTTTCAATTTACAGGATCTCCGCTTCATCATGCCGCTAGATTGTTGAAAGAAAGGATGCATATTGGATTAGAGTGTAAGGCCACTTTCGAAAAGACTGGATTCAGATCTGTCGAGATTCTCACTTTTGTTTGTTGAGATTCAATTGGGGTTATTAGAGATTCTAGGGTTTCGTGAGCTCTGAGGTGAGAAAGAACTTTACATTTTTTTGTTGGCGAATGTTTCATCAATCTGATTCAATTACAAAGAGTTTAGTTTATGGGCATAAGAGTCTTTTGCACTTGACAATGTGTCTCTCTAGCACTAAGTGGCTTGAAGTGTGATATAAAAGTGGAAAGTGGCTTCAGGTGTAAAAAATTCTTAATATAGTGGACTTCTCTTGTGTTGTAAATTATAATACCAAATGTATCACTGCCAATTGGATTTATCAATGAAAATTCAGTTGACAAGAAAAAAAAATGTCTACTACAATAAAGTGTACACATTTGACAACCACTTAAAATGTTTTTGTTTTGATGTTCCTGACTATATTATGCTTACATCCAAAATACTATTATATTTTCATGTACATGTAGAATATATATATATATATATAAGAGAGAGAGAGAGGGAGGGAGAGAATGAGAGAGAGAGAGATAATTACATTTTTGTTCTATGTTTCTAAATAAAATAGAACATAGTAAAATTGCCTCTAATCCGAATAACTATATTATATGTATTTTTAAGATAGTATAGATTTTAAAATCAAATTTATGGAATATTGTATAAAATTTATAAAAAATATATGTTATTTTTGAAAGTTTCAAATCATGTTATTATAAAAACAAATCTATGTTTTTAATATATGAAATACAAAGTTTAATAATTGTTTTAACAAAAAAAATTTAAAAGCAATTTGTAAGAGAAAACCATATTTGTAATAAAAATAATAATATATATACATGAATATATTTATGTGTAGGCGTGTATGTGGAGCAAAGGCAATATAGCACATATTGTATAAATGTGTAAAGTATATCATAGTTTAATGTTTGCTATGGTCATTTGGTGATTTTTAATTGTTATACTACCTAATTTCCCTCACAATAAAGTACATAAAATAGATTGAGGTATTTCTTTGTAATTTACTGATTTGATGAACTTCACTTTGTTCTAAACTGATTGGTCTGGTACTGGATTTCAGCAACTTTTTAACAACATTGAATTTCAATAGTTTAATTTCATATATTTTCCCCTGAAACTTCTAATATTAATAGAGTTATTGAAGTAAAATATAGTTTTTAGTATTGAGGATAATAATAAATTTATTTCATTCATTTTCACAAATTAGTTTATATGTGTTTTACTTGGCAAGAGGTCGCGGTCCCGATCAATACATACACTCACGTCCTGTAACATACATCAACTTAAATTATATTTAAATTTCATACGTCAACTAACACTTTTCGGTAAATTCATACATTGACTGTGTTTTTGTTAGTCAAATATTAGTAGAGTCTTACGTGGACTTAACGGATGATTACGTGGAAATTAAACCCAAAACGATGTCGTTTTATTAAAAAATAATTGTTTGGTTTGGGGGATTCGAACCCGGGTTCTTCTTAAGAAGTTATTCCAAGTCAACCACTTTACCATATATGAATCTTCGTTTTACTAATTCATGTTTACATATTTATTATTCATGGGTGTCGGGTTCCACAAAAGAAATTCATTTACATTTGGTTTAGAGGGCATTCGAACCCAGGTTCCCCACAATAACCCATCCACCACTCAACCACTCTGCCATATATGATTCATATATAAATGCATCACATATACATATTTATCATTAACCGGTTCCAGATTTTCTGGAAAAAAAATCGTGTTATTTGATTTAGATGGGGATTTGAACCCGGTTAAAAGCATTATGTCACACACACCCATGTGAGCAGCATACAAATCTACTTTATCACCTAATTAATCATAGAGTTAATCAATAAGTATTATACAACTAATTAAACTCAAAATCTTAATGTCCTTTAGTCGTGTTCATATCAAATGAGGGTTTGTCTGGTCAAGATATAATCAAGCCGAACAACAGCGAAAACTAAATTCAAATATAAATTATTTGGATTAAAATATATAAATAAATTAAAACTTACAATTTCTTATTTTAACATTTGAGAAATTCTTTTTTTTTACAAAACATTTGAGCAATTCTTATCAAATGAATCATACATGACAAAGAGGTCCAGTGGGGGATGGATTATTGTGGGGAACCCGGATTCAAAACCCCCTCTAACTAATTAAAAACGATTTTTTTTGGTGAACCCGGAAAAGATAACTAATAAATATATATATATGATGTTGTAAACTGACGGATCGAACATGGCAGAATGGTTCACTGGGGGAAGGGTTATAAGGGAGAACCCGGGTTCAAAAACCCCCATGAACAAAAGGGTTAAGATTTTTCTAAATTGTAAAACGACGTCGTTTTGGGCTTAATTTCCACGTATTAACTTTATAAATCCACGTAATCATCCGTTAATTTCACGTAAGATTTCATTAATATTTATTAACGGAAACACAGTCAATGTATGAATTTATTGAAAAGTGTTGGTTGACGGATGAAATTTGAATATAATTTGAGTTGATGTATGTTTTAGCACAAGATGTGAGTGTATGTATTGATTGGGACCGCGACCCCTTGTTGATGTATGAATTAGCCTTTTCCCAGCACATATTGTATAAATGTGTAAAGTATATCATAGTTTAATGTTTGCTATGGTCATTTGGTGATTTTTAATTGTTATACTACCTAATTTCCCTCACAATAAAGTACATAAAACAGATTGAGGTATTTCTTTGTAATTTACTGATTTGATGAACTTCACTTTGTTCTAAACTGATTGGTCTGGTACTGGATTTCAGCAGCTTTTTAACAACATTGAATTTCAATAGTTTAATTTCACATATTTTCCCCTGAAACTTCTAACATTAATAGAGTTATTGAAGTAAAATATAGTTTTTAGTATTGAGGATAATAATAAATTTATTTCGTTCATTTTCACAAATTAGTTTATATGTGTTTTACTTGGCAATTTAAGATATTTACCTTTATAAAATATGGATCAAGTTTTGCTACCAAGATAATTTGACTTTCCAATAATTATCGATTTATAGTTTTTAAAAATTTCCTGATTTTCTCTCCAGTTTAGATAGACATACAAAAGTTGAAATGCGAAAACGTTATAGATGAAAATTGTGTTCAAGTTTTTCCTTAAGAAACATTTGTTTTGTGTACATGTTCAAAGACAACCTATGTTTTTACATATGGATTTTGAAGGTCTATTCTTTGTTGTACAGTAGAAATCTATGAGTTAATATTTTATAAATTAATAAGCACCATAAATTAATTATTTTTTGGTTTTAAATTGGTCATGTTCAATATGACACAAACCTAAGATAATATTTATATTTTTTGAGAAAACTCTTTCTAAATATATGGTCTTATTAAAATTATAAATTAATAATGTATATATATTATATATGTATGAACCGATCATTAATTTTTTTTATTTTATATTCACAATAAAATTATCTTTATATTTTTTTAACATTAATATATTTTGATGTGATCTAGTAAAATTATATCTAAAACCACAGTTAAATTCCATGAAACATATTTTATATACACCAAATGATATAATAACCAATATAAATGTCTAATTTAAAAGCAATTAATATATATATATATATATTAAAATAAAATATTTCTTATTTAAAAAAAATATATTTAACAATAAAAATTTTAATTAAAGAACCTCTTTATAAATGAACAACTCTATAAATTATTAAAAAAATCTCGTAGTCCCACACTTTTAATTTATAGATTTTTACTGTATTATGCTTTTATTACTTTAATTGAGTAAATTTAAATATCTTTTATTTATTTTTAATGTCTGGATAATTATACTATACGTCTGAATAAATTCAAATAAGTAGTTCAGAATATTACATGGTAGGTATGTGATATAGCATGTTTATTACCAGTTTTAGGTCTTGTTTTAGGCTATAGTTAGGATCTATTATGTGTGTCTAAGATATGTTTTAGAGTATTTACAGGTCCATGGAGGTTTTGGAAATAAATTGAGATACTTGGAGCTTTTGGAGCATTTAGAAAAGAAGAATCTGTAGCTGGCTATTTGAAGAGTCGAAGTACAAGCTTGTCGATCGATGACACAATCATGCAATCGACCAATGTTGAAAGACCAAGGTCGAGCGATGTTGCACACTTTCCATCAATCGACGCCCAACTCGCAGACAACCGACTAAAAACCCCAAATTCAGAAGACAAAAGACAAGAATGCCTTGGACGAGTTTTGACCTAGATTTTAGGGTTTTATATGTATGCTCATGTATTGAGAGCATTCAGGGTGTGCAAGTGCAAGTACAAGCTTAGGCAACGCTTGACACATCCCACATAGCTTTGTAGTTTTAGGTTTTTAGGGAAAAAGATTTATAACTCCTCGGGGAGATTTTGTATTGGAACCCCAATATTTTATCTATGCATTCTATTCAAACTTTTGTTCTTTCTTTGATTATGCCTGAGTAGTCATCAACTATATTTAGGGTTGAATGATAGCAATCATGGATTAGCCCAAAAGTAGGATTGCTAGTTAAATTAATATTCATTAGTTGAGTTGTGCTTAATGCTTGCATTCTACAATAGCTAACTAGGATCTCGAAAGTAAGACATGGACGACTATGAAAGTATATTCTGTGCCAAAACATATTGGATGAACTAGGCTGTTAGGCGCATGCGAGAGCTGGTCTAGCGATGGACTTATCAAGTATCGTTCACACTTCTTTCTGATTTCACCGTCGATCGACATCAGGCCATAGCCGTCGATCGATGGTCTTTCTTTTTCCTCGCATACGAGAGTTGGAGTTCAAAGGGTAAGAATAGTTAATATTTGAGTCCTAATATATTTACATATGTGTGTTTCCTATCCACTATAATCCATTAAACTTGAAACCTTAAATCTAGCATATTAACATTTGCATCAAGTTAGCTTATTAGAATATTTTCATATTAGCATATTTCCATATTGCATATCTACTTCTTGATAAGGAATACTTTCTTAACTGATTGTTTGCCAACCAATATATATTCACCTAGCTTAATCTTTACAAATAAGAAATCTATTGTGTGCCATTGCTCCCTTTGGATTTGATACCTAAGTAATACACTTGATCTCTTTTGGCAAGAGTATTATTTGTGTGTTAAAGACTAGAGTTAATTTGGTAGTGATTCGTTTAGGATATTTATACCCTGTTAGAACAACTAAAACACGCATGTCAAATTTGGCGCCGTTGTCGGGGAGCATTGATCGCCATTAGATTTAATTTCTAGGATTTAGTCTAGGTTTGTTACTACATTCAAGTTACTAAATTGTTCTTTTCCTTGTTTTTCAGGTGCATGCAAAGACACACCAAGAGCAATAAAGGACAAGAACTACTATTCTCTAACCCCAATAAAATCGAACGTACAATTCGCAAAGAAAGACGACAAGCATCGATCGACAGCACCAACTCATCGTCGACCGACACATCTTTACGGACCGCATCGACCGACATCAGAACTAGTTCATCGACCGACACTGATCACATACCGACAATCGACAGCATAATACCCGCATCGATCGATAGAAGCCGACGGGTTCAGATGGTTGTGACTTTAGTATTGATTCGAGATAAGAATGGAGACCTGCATGATCTAGAAGTTCATTTGCATAATGTAGTAGGAAAAAAGATCGAGGAGAAAATAGAAGCTAGACAGGTGCACCAGCTCAATGCACTAATTGATGATGATTTTTTGGGTAGAAGTGAAGAAAGAAAGGCTACAAGAGGAAATATGTCGTTCGCACAAACATCGATCGACACTGGTTACTGTGAGTCGATCGATGAAGCCTGTGGTAGCATAATCGAGAAAATATTTGAACATCGTTTGATGCGTCGGTAGTAGAATCGATCGACGGTTCCCAACAGCAAAACAAGTTCGTTTTCCAAAAATCAAGAATATGACAGCTCCGGAGCAGATGATGGGTACATCAGAGCTTATGATGGCTGATTAAACTGCCAAGGATCAACTCAAGAAGAAACAAAGGATTTTTTCTAGAGAAGAAAAGTGACCCTGGAAAATTTGTGGTACCATGTCTGATCAAAAGCTACAAGTTTCCCAACGTCCTCTATGATATTGGATCATCAGTAAGCATCATACCCAGAGCTATGGTAGAAAACTTGAACCTCAAAGTGGAGCCTTCCAACGATTCTTTCATCTTTGTGGATTGCTCCAAAATAGATTCAGGAGGTATTTGTAGAGATTCCCACTGAAAATTCAGGATGTCTTAGTCCCGATAGACTTCCATGTGAAGGATATCAAGATCAATTGGAATTCTTCTTTGTTACTTGGAAGAGCGTTCATGGCTACCGTGGGAGCTATCTGCGACATAAGGACAAACATGTTGTGCCTTTCCTTGATTGATCATAATGTCTATTATGAAATTTATAAGAATAAACCTGTCCTCAAGAAATTGTGTGATAATGCAGAACTTGTGGCCACATGCTTTTGTGATTATGACTTCAATGAAGAGTCGGAAAATGGAGCATCGATCGACACCCAGCCCAGACTATTGATTGACACGCTTGCAGTTCAGCAATCGGTCAATACCCACCCTTTGTTATCGATCGACACTCACACTCCAGAACCGATCAACGCCTACCACACAGATAATGATTATAACATAGCCCACCCTAAGTTCGACGAAGACTACAGAGAAGAAGAGATGATCAAGTACCGTGGTATTGCTATTAAAGAGGCTGGTGTTTTTCATATTCCCATCGATTCGGGAATTCGACATCCAGCGACAGCAACCCTACCCCATCGATCGATACTGACCATGAAGCAGCAACTGAAGTAGATTCAGCTGCAGAACGCGAGAAGGAATATGGTTATCTACAACCAGACAAATTCGATATCATGAGAGATCCAAACGGTCACGCAAGAGCTATGGATGGCAGACTACTTAATGTCACGAGGGAAGATATTGCAGACATTCCCTCATGGCTAATGGAGCTAGAAACCTTTCCGCACAACAATCTGGTTATCAAGCATCGATAGACGGGTCACCATACACCATCGATTAACATGTGTCCATTATTCTTAGGATACAATGAATATTACAGAGAGGGACAGCATATTGATATCGCGGCCTGGCATCAGAGGAAACTGGTTGAGTGATGAACACGAGAGTGGATAATCAAGCATCGATCACATGTTATTCATGGCCTTCGATCTCAGACGCGAACCAGAAAACAAACATGGAGCAGAGGAGACATATATTGGTAATCTCAGACCAGACGAGTTTGGTATTTTAAGAGACCCAAAGGGACATGCACATGCTCTTTGTGGGAAACTCTTACATTTATTCAAGGAGAACGTAGCAGATGCCCTTATTATGGCTAATGAATCGGATAATATATTTGGACAGCAGCAACGGCCATCAACCGACGCACACCATTCAGCATCAATCGATATTGAGGATCAGAGACACAAGCCGATTCATAATGATCCAAACACTACAAGAAAACTAAGAAGTTACTACGAAATATTACTAGGAAATATGTTCCTCGTAAATTTACTACGAAATTACGTTAAAATTACTTGGAAAATACATTTCCTCGTAATCTCGTTGTAAAATCACGAGAAACATATTTCCTCGTAAAACCGTAGTACATTTACGAGGAAATGATGTGGAAGATTACATTTCCTCGTAAGACCGTAGTAAAGACTTTTCCTCGCAAAAGCCTAGTAATACTTTACTACGAAATTAAGAGGAAAATGTGTTTTACTACGAAATTAGGAGGACCTGGATAGGAAATATGGAATTTAAATAAAAACGTGTTCATTTCATAGCAATTTCCTAGTAAATGCTCAGATTTGAAAATTTCTATAAATACCACAATTGTGATTCATTTGAAACACACAAAAAAATAATCAGCTATAAGCTTGATCAAACCCCAAAAAAATGTCCGGCCCGGGAAATATTTTCGAGTTGCGGAAGTGGATGTATTCACACAGAGATAATAACGGGAGGGTGATGACAGAATATCTCGAAGGGTTGGAGACGTTTATGCATCAAGCAGATTCTACACCACTCACACATGAAAGTGGTAAGATGTTCTGTCCTTGTCGGAAATGCTGCAATACAAAATTAGGCCCTCGTGAAAGTGTTTTGAAGCATTTAATAAATAGAGGGTTCATGCCTTATTATTATATTTGGTATCAACATGGAGAAGATGCTAGTTGTAGGAATGATGAAGCTAGCAGTAGTAGGAATTTGCAAGTTGAACCGGTATCATCACCAGGAGGAACAAATGGTAGATTGTGATAGGGATCATGATATGGTAGGTGATGCATTTGTAACTCATGATGATGATGAAGTTGAAGAACCTAACTTAGATTCAAAAAAGTTTTATGAAATGTTAGAAGCTGCGAATGAGCCAATTTACAGTGGTTGTAAAGAAGGTCTGTCTAAATTGTCGTTGGCTGCTAGAATGATGAGTATTAAAACCGATCACAATCTACCTGAAAAATGTATGGATGCATGGGCAGACTTGTTTAAAGAGTATTTGCCAGAAGACAATGTGTCTGCTGAATCTTATTATGAGATTCAAAAATTGGTATATAGTCTTGGGTTGCCCTCGGAGACGATAGACGTTTGCATCGACAACTGCATGATTTACTGGGGAGATGATGAGAAGTTAGAAGAATGTCGATTTTGTAAGAAACCACGATTCAAACCGCAAGGTCGAGGGCGTAATAGGGTGCCGTACCAAAGGATGTGGTACCTACCAATCACAGACAGATTGAAAAGATTGTACCAATCTGAGGAGACTGCTGGAGGGATGAGATGGCACGCCGAGCATACTCAGACGGATGGAGAGATGACTCATCCATCAGATGCAAGAGCTTGGAAACATTTTAACAATGTACATCCACATTTCGCTAGCAATAGCCGGAATGTGTATCTAGGATTATGCACTGATGGATTTAGTCCATTTGGAATGTCTGGGAGACAATATTCATTGTGGCCGGTCTTTCTTACACCGTATAACCTGCCACCGGAGATGTGCATGCGACGAGAGTTTATATTCATGACCATATTAATACCTGGTCCAAAACATCCAAAAAGATCTCTCGACGTTTTTATACAACCACTGATAAAAGAGTTGAAAGATTTGTGGTCAACAGGGGTGAGGACATATGATTGTTCAAGGAAAACAAACTTTACGATGCGAGCGATGCTTTTGTGGACCATAAGTGACTTTCCTGCATATGGTATGTTGTCTGGGTGGACTACACATGGGAGATTAGCATGTCCATATTGTAATGGAATGACAGATGCGTTTCAGTTGAAGCATGGTAGGAAGACTAGTTGGTTCGATTATCACCGTCGATTTCTTCCCGTTTACCACCCATACCGAAGAAACAAGAAATTGTTCAGGCACAAAAAGGTTGTCAGAGACACTCCTCCTCCATACTTAACTGGAGAACAAATCGAAGCGCAAATCGATCACTACGGTGCTCTAGAAACAGCTCCTCGTGGTGGGAATTGGCATGTTCCCAGTAATATGCCTGATTTTTATGGTGTTCAGCACAATTGGCACAAGAAGAGTATATTCTGGCAGTTGCCATATTGGAAAGATCTTCTTTTGCGCCACAACCTCGATGTGATGCATATAGAGAAGAACTTTTTTGAGAACATCATGAACACTATATTGAATGTCCCAGGGAAGACGAAAGACAACGTAAAATCAAGGTTGGACTTACCCGATATCTGCTCAAGGAGTGAGCTACATATAAAAAGCAATGGGCAAGTTCCAATTCCAATATTCAGACTGTCATCAGAAAAAAAGTCTGTGTTGTTCAACTGGGTGGCTTCAGAAGTGAAGTTCCCTGATGGGTATGTTTCAAATCTCTCAAGATGCGTTGAGAAAGGGCAAAAGTTCTCCGGGATGAAGAACCATGATTGTCATGTCTTTATGCAGCGACTACTTCCCTTTGCGTTTGCGGAGCTACTACCGGCAAAAATACATGAAGCACTTTCAGGTAATTAATTACGATGACATGATTATTTATTTCTATATATATATAGATATATATATATACTAATGTGGATAATTTTTGTAATTGTATATATATAAGGAATTGGAGCATTTTTTAGGGATCTGAGCACCCGCACTCTTAAAGTGGAAGTTGTCCAACAACTTCATGAAAACATCCCTGTCTTAATCTGCAACTTGGAGAAAATATTCCCGCCTACTTTTTTCGACGTCATGGAACACCTAGTTGTCCACCTCCCGTATGAGGCTCAAGTCGAGGCTATATAACGTAACATAACATATATGCATGATTTTACAGCCAATTTGAGACTCAAGTCGAGGAAGCAATACCTGGTATATCGACAACTGAGTTAGACAAAAGGAAAGATCAACACTTTATTAAGTGGTTAAGGAAACAGGTATTTATTACTTAAATTGTATGCATACGTACATTACCACAAAGTAAGTCTAATGTCTAGTTTATATTACTTTTTGTTGCAGGTTGATTATGACGATCCTGAGTATCCCGCATGGTTTCGCGAACTACTTCAAGGTCCAATTGCAAAGGTCACTACATCATCGATGTATTTCACCCGAGGCTATACTTTTCATACTTATGACTATGGTAGACATCGGGCGACAAGTAATTATGGAATATGCGTGAAAGGCGAAACAGATTTCTACGGGATCTTGCAGGAGATTTATGAAGTGCAATTCCCAGGTATGGGTCTGAAATGCGTTATTTTCAAGTGTGCGTGGTACGACCCCGTCGTCAACAGAGGTGTTCGGATTAACAAAAATGGTGTAGTTGATGTCAATGGTGGACGAAGGTACAACCAAAAATTCTTTATTTGACACATGCTTGTTTTCAGAACTGATTTTTACGTTGTCTTAATTTTTGCAGGTACAACAAATTCGAGCCATTCATATTAGCTTCCCAAGCAGATCAAGTTTGCTTCATTACATACCCTCGGATTACTACCTCGGGAATAAACTGGTTAGCTGTTATCAAAGTTACACCTCGAGGACGGATAATCACTGGAGAAGAACCACCATTACAATAAGAAAACACCAATGAAATCGAGGAACCTGAAGCAGAAATTAATGACATCCTACTCATTGATCCTCATAATCATGAATACGAAGATGTTCCTGATCACACAACAGATGACGGTGTTGAGGACGAGTTTTACGAAAATGATGATGTTTCTACAGATGTTGAAAATGTATCTGAATGAATTATGTATGTTGACTAAGTTTGTTTAATCATAAAAATGAATTTGAATGAATTTGAATAATTGTGTATGTTTTAAGTTTGGGGTTTAGGTGTAGAAGAGGTTTGGAGTTAAGGAAGTTTGGTTGTAGAAGAGGTATAAGTTATGGAAATTGTGGTTTGGAGTTTGGGGTTTCGAATCTATGGATTTACAAACCCTTTCCTCGTAACACCCTAGTAAAAGAAAACGCGGGCATAGCTATTTCCTCGTAAACTCGTAGTAAAGGTTTACTACGAAATTACGAGGAAATGTACACATTACTACGAACTTAAGAGGAAACGTACAGATTCGAAAATTTCTATAAATACCACTTTTGGTGATTCATTTCTAACACACTCAAAAACACTAAACCATAGATGATAATCATCTATGGGAGCTTTGTTTAAGATATTAAAACATGTCTTAAAGGTAATTTTTCTTAAGAGATATGTAATAATATCTTAGACAAATGCTCCCACAGAAGATAATCTTCTATTATGAGTTTGTTTCAATTTGGGGTTTTGAGTTTGGGGATTTATAAGTTAAAAGTTGTGGTTTGGGGTTTGGGGTTTTGAGTTTGGGGTTTTATAAACCCTTTCCTCCTAAGGCCGTAGTGAGTGTACTAGGGTCTTACGAGGAAAAAACGCAGGCATAGCTATTTCCTCGTAAGATGTTACTAGGGTCTTACGAAGAAAAAACGCGGGCATAGCTATTTCCTCGTAAAGTTGCTAGGGTCTTACGAGGAAAAAGACGCGGGCATAGCTATTTCCTTGTAAAGGTTACTAGGGTTTTACGAGGAAACCCAATTCCTTATATAAACTCGAGCAGTTCGATTTTTCATTTTCTAGTAACTGCCTCTCAGAATTCTCTAAAGGTAATAGTTAGGTTAGTGTTTAGTTTAGAGAATTTAGATTAGGTGGTTAGTTTAGGGAATTTAGATTAGGTGGATAGTTTACGGAATTTAGATTAGGTTGATTTACTTTTTTAACTATTTTTTTAATGATACGGGAAATTAATGTTTTAATTTTTTTGATTTAGATGCCTAGAGCAGACAAGATTGCTAGGGCTGCTGGTAAGAGGACGTCGTCTCTTGATCAGTCATCTGATCGGTCTCTTGATCATCGGGGGATTCACTACGGAGATATATTTGGGCGTCGGGATACTCCGGGTTCATCTTCATCAGCTCCCGGTCCATCTTCGATTCCGGATCATGTTGTTCCCGAGTCTCAGGGAGATCCTCCACCACCACCTCCTCCTCCTCCTCCACCGGTCGGGGTTCATCCCGATTTACAGGTGCCGCCAAACGCACCCTTTGCGGTGTATACGGTGGAGGATATTTTGGCCCTTCCAGGCAGAGAAGGGCTGCTAGAGTTAGATCCTATCCGACGGGACGGGAAAACCAGCAATTGGCGGAGATATTGCGTCAGAGACGGGAACGCGAGGGGATTCCAACCCAACATCATCCACCATCACAGTCACAGCCGTCAACCAACTTAGGAGAGGAGCATGATTTAGCGAGCCAGGAGGAGTTCGTTCGGCAATTTCACGAACAGAATCCGTATCCGTAGTTTTTTTTAATTTAATTGTATATTCTGAATTTTAAAACTTAATTGTATATTATTTAGCTATTTATAAAATATTTTGTTTTTTATTTATAATTTGAATTTTTTTAAAAAAATAAATTATTTATATTTATAATTAATATATTTTATTAGGGAAAAATAAGTCCAAGCAAAATCCTAGTAAAGGTTCCAAGTAATATCCTCGTAAGCTGTTCTAGTAAACTCCTCGTAAAGTTTACTACAAACTTACGAGGAAGAGCTTACTACGGTTTTACTAGGAATGATTACGACGACCTTACGAGGAAGAGGTTACCACGCGTTTACGAGGAAAGCCTTCCTCGTAAACTGTACTAGGACCTTACGAGGAAAATAGGCTTTACGACGAACGTGTTTCGACGAAACGCGTTTCCTCGTTATTTCCTAGTAACTGTCCCTTTACTAGGAAATAACGAGGAAAACCCGTCCTAGTAAAAGACGAGTTTTCTTGTAGTGATATACTTTCAAGCTACCATCGATCGACATCGCCATCCGGACATCGATCGGTTGGCGTTTCGAGCAAGGTACGAGAGCCTTTGATACTGAAGGAAACAAACGTTTCCACTAGGAAAAGAAAGATGAGTATGGTATCTACAGAGATTAGAATGGTAATGCATGAGCTACAAACACAATGGTAGTGAATGTACAAGCTGAAGACATCATAGCAGTTCTAAAAAGAGCTAATTTGTTTGAGGAGAGCTACATATGTTTACCAGAACATGCAGCAAGGCTCGCTATGTCTAAAAAGGATCAACAGACATAAAAAAGAGAAGAAATTGATGATATTATGAATACGATCTACAGAATTCAAGATATGTAACTGGATGATTTCTACAAGAGGATGGATGATGTCTACTATCCTATAGACACTTGCCTTGCCGGTTTGAATGCACGCATGGATGAGATGAAGCAAGATTTGGATACTGTTCAGAGACATCATGTGATTGGGGCAGATAACCGAGCATCGATCGACGGCAACATCAACGCATTGATCGACACTGATGAACACATACAGAAGACGTCAACAGAAGTAGAATTGGAAGATAGGTTTGATGAGATTGCATTTTCTCAGAGCCTGATAAAAGAAGATATTTCTCAGCAATTGGAGGATTTATCAGAGACTACAACTACCAAACTTAGAATGCTACAGCGCAATATTGAGAAACTAGAAAAAATAATGCATTTAGTGGACTTTTTTAGAACAATTACAAGGAATGAGAAAACCAGAAGAGATGAGGCATTAAGGAACTTCATTGGTACATGATTTCAGAAGAGCAAAGAAGATGTAGACACTTATTTTACAAGTGTTGATCCAACTTCCTACTAGTCAGAAAGTTTACAACGTCGAGCTAAAGACTATAACCAAGCGCTGAGTGGGAGGCATTCCATTGTTTAGTAAGCTTTTTTTTTGTTTTTACTTATACTACTACTTATTTCAAGTTTTACTTTGTTTTATATAGACTATGAGAGTCACCAGCGATCGTCAATATAGAGGTACCATCAGTCGACACTGGATCACGACCATTGATCGACCACACATGCCTACCATCGATCGATACTCTTTACATAGTTTGGTATTGAGTTCTTCTACTTATCTATTTATTTATGATTTAATTTTTTCTAACCAATATGGGCCGGATTACACTGGGGACAGTGTAATATAAGTCCGGGGGAGGTTTGCTAATGCTATTTAATTTGTTTTGAGTTTATTTGCTATATATATAAGTTTTTCAAAAAGTTTTATTGAGTCAAGAAGGAGACTATGATGAAGATTTATTATTGACTAACCACACTTTAGCATTATTCTTAGAAGGTTGTTGCACATATTACTAGAGATACCAAAGTGGATCATCCGCCATTATATCACACTTGCTTAGAAAGTTTGAAGAAACCGAAGCTGAGACCATCTCCAACCCCACTTCATTTTTCACTTTTTGCTTCATTTTGAAGCAAGTTTTGCTCCAACCCTACTTCATTTTCTACTTCAAAATGAAGTCATGAACAGTGTTGCTTCAAATTTGAAGATATAGTGTTTACATCTTCATTTTTTGAAGATGAACTTTTCTAATTATAAATTGGTCCTTAACTTTTACTTATTCTTATCTTTTACCAAAATAAATTAAATATTGTAATATAACCTAATTAATTTCTAATTTCAGTTTTTATTTTCTCCATATTAATTAAAAATATTAAATATACTAAAATCATTAAAAAAACTATCAAATGAAGTTGATATTTGAGGAGGTTTTTGATCTTCTTGTTCTTCACTTATTTCCAATAAAATTCAAGTTTGCTCGGATTAAATGTATGCATGAACTTTTTCTTTATTTATTTATGTTTTGTATAATAATTTTTATTATATGATAATTTTAAATTTGTATTTAATAATATTTATGTTGAAATATTGTTAAAATAAAATAGTTGGGTAAAACTTGTAAACATAAAAAAGTAGAAGGTGTTGTTAGAAAATAATGATAAAATAAAGATGGAATATACTTAGAATATTTCTTTCACAAAGAGAAAATAAAGCAAACCATTGGAGCAAAAGTTGCTTCATTTTTTACTTCATTTTGAAGAAAGTGGATTTTTGAAGATAAAAATGAAGCCAACCATTGGAGATGCTCTGATTTCCAACACTAATCTTGGCATTATTTGCTTGTTTTGGGATTAGGTATACACTGGATCGGATTCCTTCTGTAAGTTTGTAGATACAAGTCATTGCATCTTTGGTTCCCTTCAATCATTCTCTTCAACATCTACCTAATAGCTTAAAAGATTGAGATGACTTCCCGAGATGCAGAGGGGTAGGTAAATTACCTATGACTCCACTATTCTAATTCGGAGGAACAATCACACATCGTTCGAAGCGAGGGGTAGGTACATTACCGATGACTCCACTATCTGCCTACAACTTTGCCCAAAAAGCAAAAGAAAAGGAAAAAGAAGAGGAAAATCAAAAAATGAGATGGCAAGATGGACTATATCAGGATCACTATCCATTGAGTTTGAGATCCAAAAAGATTCAGAGAGAAAGCGGGGAGAAAAGAATCAAAAAAGACTTTGTGCCTAGCTGTTCAGATACTTGCAGAGGTAGAGTCCATGTGTCCTTTGATCAATACTACCAAGGTAAAGCCTACACTTTATTTTATGCAAAGAAATGAAGTCAGTTGAGAGTGAGTAAGACTAGTATTTGCTAAGTTGTTGGTAGACTGGATTTGGTTGCTATACTAGGATAAGGTATATAAAATTTCTCTGTGATTGACTTGATAGGATGTGGTTGCAACAAAGTAAGGTGACAGTTATACTTAGACATTACGTGAGTCTCCGCTTTGTAAACCTATTTTACATGCAAAGTTTGCTTGAGGACAAACAAAAAGTTAAGTCTAGGGGAGTTGATATAGCCTATTTATTACAAGTTTTGGGCCATATTTTAGGCTCTATTTAGGGTATATTACGTGTGTCTAGGATAAGTTTTAAGGTATTTACAGGTACAAAGACGTTTTACAGATAAGTGGAGATACTTGGAGCTTTTGGAGCATTTAGAGAAGAAGAATCCGTAGCTGACTATTTGAGGAGTCGAAGTACAAGCATGTCGTCGATCGATGACACAAACCATGGAATCGACCGATGATGAAAGACCAAGGTCGATCGATGTTGCACACTTGCCATCGATCGACGCCCAACTCGCAGACAACCGACTGAAAAGCCCAAGTTCAGAAGACAAGAGACAAGAATGTCTTGGACGAGTTTTGACCTAGATTTTAGGGTTTTTATATTCATGCTCATGTATTGACAGCATGCAGGGTGTGCAAGTGCAAGTACAAGCTTAGGCAAGGCTTGACACAACCCACATAACTTTATAGTCTTAGGGTTTTAGGGGAGAAGATTCATAACTCCTCAAAGAGATTTTGTATTGGAACCTCAGTATTTTATCTATGCATTCTATTCAGACTATTGTTCTTTCTTTGATTATGTCTGAGTAGTCATCAACTAGATTTAGGGTTGAATGATAGCAATCATGGATTAGCCCAAAGTAGGATTGCTAGTTAAGTTAATATCCATCAGTTGAGTTGTGCTTAATCATTGCATTCTACAGTAGCTAACTAGGATCTCGAAAGTAGAACATGGACGACTACGAGATTAAGTTTTGTGCCAGAATAGACTACATTGAAATAGGCTGTTAGGTGCATGCGAGAGCTGGTCTAGCAAGTCGGGTGGACTTATCAAATCTTATTCACAATTCCTTTTGATTTCACCATCGATCGACATAAGGCCATAGCCGTCGATCGATGGTCTTTCCTTTTGCTCGCATACGAGAGTTGGAGTTCAAAGGGCCAGAATAGGTAATATTTGAGTCCTAGTATATTTACATATTTTTGCTTCTTATCCATTATGATCCATTAAGCTTGAAACCCTAGATCTAGTATATTAACATTTGCATCAAGTTAGTTTATTAGAATATTGTTATATTTTCATTATTAGCATATTTCTATATTGCATCTCTACTTCTTCGTAAGGAATACTTCCTTAACTGATTGTTTGTCAACCAATATATATATTCGCCTAGCTTAATCTTTAGAAATAAGAAATCTATTGTATGTCATTGCTCTCTATGGATCTGATCCCTAAGTACTACACCTAATCTATTTTGGCAAGAATACTATTTATGTGTTAAAGACTAGTTTTAATTTGATAGTGATTTGTTTATGATATTTATACCGTATTAAAACAACTAAAACTCGCATGTCAGTATGTTTATTGTATGCTACCGTTTTATTGAGAATATTGTTGATGATTGGTTTACCTTAATGATATATGGATGGGAAATTATCAAAAATATCATATTTTTATTACCACTTTTTATGTTTATCTTAATCATTTTATCCTTATTTTTTAAGAGTGAAAATAAAACTTATAACTCTAGAATTAATTAATTTAAGATTTAGGAGTTTATAGTTGAGGGGTGTGGTAGGGTTTTAAAATGTGAAGTTTAGGATTTTAATTAATTAAAAAATATTTCACCTCTTAAAAAAGAGGGTATTTGTAAAAATATCTTTTTACTAAAAGTAAATATAAATACTGATACCAATAATGTGGTAAACTTGAAAATTTCCCTATATTGATGTGGTGTTGATTAACCTTTATTTATTACGATTTGGATGTATTATCAAATTTGACAATTCATACATTTCTCCCTATTTCAATTTTCTTTTCCTGTGTTTGCTTTTGCAATAAACAATCTGTCTTTGTCCCTATTATTATTGGTTTTCTGGATATTACTATTTTATCTTTATTTTTGAATAAAATAAATTACAGTAATACAACTGTTACTAAGTAGATTAAGACCATTTTTAGTTGTCATTCTTATTTATATGAATTTATACTTCATACTGTTATGCAGATGAATATTGTAAATGCTGAAAGAATTTATTGTTATTTTTTCTATTATGCCAAGTTTTTGATATGAAACTATCTATTTTCACAAATATTCTGTATTTCAAGTATTTTTATTGGATTGCAATTTTTTTGGTTATTAGTGTAAAATGTATTATAATTTCTTTGTTATTTTTTGTGAAGAGGAAAAAGATAGTGGAAACTTTTGTGATTTAATAGATCGTAAAATTAAAATTAATAAAATATAAAACTATATAATTGTTAGAGGATACTTATTGTGTGATACTTATTAATTTAGTTTTAAAAATAATTTGTAATGTATTTGTGACCAAAATGATTTATCACAAATATACAATTTACTTCTACGGACATTTATTTAGTCTTTTTTTTTGGTAACCCAACAACTTTGTTGATTAAGTCCAATGATAAGTGGTTTAACATTGCTAACCTAATAAGACAAATAAAATTTTAAAGTCCATCATGAGAGATAGGCCTGGGCGTTCATGTCTTCGGGTCGGGTTCGGGTCAATTCTTTTTGGGTCTAAGTCTTTCAGGTCCGGGTTTTTCGGGTCCGGATCGGTTCGGATCTATAATTAAAATACTTATAAAGTAACCAAAATATTGGGATAATATTCAGGTCTGTTTCGGGTTGTATCGAGTTCAGGTATTTAGGATATAAAAAAGACACGAAATACATAAATTTTATCAAATTTAGTCAAAATCTGTTATATACATATATATATATATATATATATATATTCTTTTACAAAATAATTTACAATAAATTATTAATAATTAAAATAAATATTATTAAATTTCAAATTTTTACATTTAAAATTTTTTATTACTTGGAAATGTCATACAAATAATAAAAATACTGTTAACAAAAAGATTTTTCAACTAAATCATAAAGTAAATTATATAAAATAGAACACAAAAAATCATAATTTTGGATATTCATGTTATAAGTTGGGTATGAATCGGTTTTTATCGGATCGGATCTATTCGGATCGGTTCTTTTCGGGTCCGAGTTTTTTTCGATCGGTTTTTTTCGGTTCCGGTTTTTTTGGGTAAAAAAATTTTGGACCCAATAGATATTTGTAAATTTTCGGTTCGGTTTCGGTTCGGATATTTTTGAATCAGTTCCGGTTCGGGTTTTCGGGTCCAGTGTGTGTGCTTCATGTGTGTGTGCTTCATGTGTGTGTGCTTCATGTGTGTGTGCTTCGAAAGAGGTTGAATACACGTGATGTAACACACGTCAAACATGCGGGAAATCAATCTCCGACCACCGCCAAAGCTTCTCCTCCGCAATCCCTCCACAAACACTCCTCCACAAGGTTTTTGTGCTCGCCGTAATCCACCATCACTTGTGTGTTCTTCCTCTCTGATCACCATCAATATCAACAAGTTCGGATCACTGGTCGCCGGTGATGAAGAACAGTACACATATTTCAATGTTTCGTAATAGGGACTTTATCGAAAAGTTTTCAAAGAAAACTTCTATCCTACTACATCTGTATAAAACGATGAAAATATAACCAACAACTCATTCCTTAATCCGATTTGGAAACTCTGCATATTTCAGATAGATACGAAGATTGATTCCATCTCAGGAATAAAGTCAAAGCATAACCGACTAAAGTAACTAGACTTGAGTATTAAAAGTGATTTGAATAAAACATAGAGGAGAAAACATGAGACTTTGATAAAAAAAAGATTAAAATTGAATCAAATCGATGAAAGAAAAATAATCAATCAAAACAGAAGGGATTTAGGTTGAAAACACACTTCAAAAATCTCCTATGCGAAACTCAGATTCACCACAGAGAAACAAAGATCCGACAAAGCGGAAACAAACCGATCACACACTGATTAAAATTCTATTACAAACAAAAAAAATATCTATTTCTCTCTATTTTTTCTGAAAGATTTTTGAAGGTAGAGAGAAATTTTTCTCTTCTAAAATTCTATTACAAACAAAAAATTTCTCTTCTAAAATTCTATTACAAACAAAATTTTTCTTTTTTTTATGCCTGTTGCCAAAGATATCTGAACCAGAGTTAATGATATATCTCAGACCAATTAGTTCGTGTTCAGTTCTATACAAGACAGTATCCAAAATATTGGTCCATAGACTTTAATCTTTCCTTCAGGATATTGTCTCCGTTAACCAATCCGCTTTTGTGAGGGACACGATGATCTATGATAATATTTTGATTGCACATGAAGCAATACATGCTCTGAAAGTGGATCCAGAGATATCAATGGAGTATATAGCGGTGAAAACGGACATGTCTAAAACATATGACAAAGTCGAATGGAGCTACTTGAGAACTTTACTGATTGCAATGAGGTTTGATTTGAGATGGGTTGAATGGATAATGATGTGTGTATCTTTTGTCTCATATGCCTTCCTCATCAATGATCAACTCTTTGGTCTGATCACCCCGGAGAGAGGCATTAGACAAGACGATTCTTTATCATCTTTCTTGTTTGTCTTATGCACTGAGGGCTTATCCATCTGTTGGAGGTATCTGAACGCAATCATCTCATCGAAGGAATCAAATTCTCAGAGATAGGACCATCAGTGCTTCATTTATTTTTTGCTGACGACAGCCTCTTCCTGTGTAAAGCATCAGTGACTCAATGCATCAATCTCAACAAAATTCTACAGTTTTATGGTGAAGCAACATGGCAGAATATCAACTACCACATGTCTTCCATCACTTTTGGAGAAAAGGTTCCTGAACAAACATGTGAGCAAATAAAGAATATTTTGCAAATCTCTGCAGAAGGAGGTACAAGTAAATACTTGGGACTTCCGAGAGTGTCACAGGCTCAAAAGTTGAGAGATTTTCATATCTTAAGGAAAGAACCCAAGGTCGGCTAGATGGTTGGTATATGAGGAAGCTATCACTGGGAGGTAAAGAAGTTCTACTGAAAGCATCGGCCTCTGGTCTTCCTGTTTTTGCCATGTCAGTATTCAGGTTGCCAAAGACGTTACTATCAAAGATCTCAAGCTCAATGGCTAATTTCTGGTGGAGCAATGAATTGGGACAAAGAAAAATACATTGGCTCTCATGGGACCGCTTATGCTTACCTAAAAAGCTTGGTGGAATGGGTTTTAGGGTTTTGGAGTGTTTCAAACAGGCCCTTTTAGCGAAGAAGTGCTGGAGACTTTTAGTGTACCCAGAAAGCTTATGTGCCAGATTCCTTAGAAGCTGATATTTCCCGACTGGTAACATCTTATCAGCGGTAACTGGGACAAGAGCATCGTATGCTTGAAAGAGCATCAATTTTTGCAGGGATTTATTACTGAAAGGTTTGAGACATGAGGTTGGAAACGGAGGTAACACTTTCGTGTGGATGGATAAATGGGGTTTGGATCTGACTGAAGGTCCACGAGCTCCTTGGATAAAGAATATCAACTTTGATGTGAATTTGAAGGTGAGTTCCCTGATTAACATAACCTCTAGAAGATGGGATTCTCGAACTCTAGAGGACTTGTTTGTTCCTGGAGACGTAGTGTTAATAAAAAATAGACAGCCAGTGGTTTCTAGAGAGGATTATCATTCATGGACATTCAATAGAAGTGGGAAGTTGACTGTCAAGTCAGCCTACTGGTTAGCTTGTGATCTCAAAACAAAGGAAAGCCAACCACAAGCTTATCAGTTTCCTTCCTTAAATCCACTCAAAGAGCAGGTGTGGAAGATAATCACGGTGCCAAAGATCAAATGTTTCATTTGGAAATCGATTAGTGAGGCTCTTCCGGTGACTGATTTGATTATTGCCAGGGAATGAAAACTGAAAACTATTGTCAGGTGTGTGGAATTCAGGGTGAATCTATAAACCATTGTTTGTTTTTGTGCGATGTGCCTAGGCAGGTATGGGCTCTGGCGGGGATCCCACACCCACCGAATGGACTTCATGCAGACTCTATTTACGAAAACATGAGTTTCTTGATGCGCCTTGCTAGTATAAGAAGGGGGAATGTTGATTTCAACAGGGCTTGGCCATGGGTATTGTGGTAAATCTAGAAAAGCAGGAATGCTCTTTTATTTGAAGGAGCAAGATTGAGTGCCTTGAAAACGCTCAGAAGGCAAAGAATGATGCAGATGAGTGGTTTATGGTCCAAATGCTAGATCAAGAAATTGACCAGGAAGGAGAGGATACCCAAAACAAAAAGTAGTTTGCTGGAAACCACCACCATCAGAATGGTTGATGTGTAACATTGCAGGAGATTGGGATAAAAACTCTGGTAGTTTGGGTACATCTTGGGTCGTAAGAAACCATAGAGGGGTGGCTTTCTATCACAGTAGAAGAACTTTTTCGGGGATTATAAATGGAGAAGAAGCCAAACTGACAACGATTCTCTGGGCGGTTGAAAGTATGATGAGCATGAGAATTACTAACATAATTTTTACAGGAGAATATGCAGAGATGTTCGAGGCTGTCTCTCGTCCAAACGAATGACTGTCTTTTGACTTTTTTGGTTCAGAAATTAGGAGTGTTTTAATAAATATTGAGGAATGGAAAGTGTTAGTTGTGCAAAAAGAGGCCAATAGAGGGGCTACGATCATAGCGCAAAGCGTGGACAATTTAGGTTTGATGCAATCTTATGTGGCGATAAGCCATCCTGAGTGGTGTTCACAAGTCTTTCTCGATGAAAGTAGTTCCTTCTAAGGTGCCTAATCTGATGCAGGGACATGAAGAAGAGATGGAGATGATGTTTTTTGGTAGGGGTTATGTTACTCACAATTTTTCAAGGGTCTGTCTTGATTTTATTCCCCGGTTTGATGGTTTGTTAGTATCAGTTGTACAAGGTTCTACAGTTTTATTTATAAAATGAAGTTCAGATGGAAAGTTCGGCACCTTTATTTAGTTTATTTATTAAATTTTATTTCATAGTCGCTTGACCATAATTTGCACATATTATATAATTTAACTTTATTGATTTAATAGTATATATTTGCTGTTTACTATCGTGTGTTGTTTTGTTATGTCATAAATACTTAAAGATGCCTCTCTACTAATCAAACCCTATATGTACAAAATGAGGGATATATAATAGATGGTCTCAAGCCAGACTTACAACCAGCTTTTAAGAAATGTCCATAAAGCATACCAAACCAAATACAACACTTCTGTAAAGTCTATGGTATATGCCATTCACCTACAGTAAAAAAAATGACGTTTTCATGGCTACGAAATATCCAACTTAAGGTTATTAAACATACAATCGAGACTAATAAACAACTTCAGGCAAACTAATACATTCAAAAAAACTTCTTAAGGGTGTTATTTGTTGTAGAAATTGAGGTCAACTCCATTAAATTTAAAACAATATAAAAATTTTAAATTCTTAATTCATTTCAAATTGATTCATTATTCATTTGAATCCAATTTTCTAAATCTGCACCGTTGTATTTATAATGTCATTTGATTTCTACACTAGAGAATGAAATTTTTTAATGTTTACCACATTATTGGTACAATTTTTCATTTTTACCTTCATTACAGATACATTTTCGTAAATACTATTTTTAAGAGGTATTTTTTTAAAATTAATTAAAATCCTAAATTTTACATTCCTAAATTCTACCTCACTCTACCCCATCCCTCAACTCTAAACTCTAAGTTTTAGATTAATTAACCTAATGATTATAAGTATTTTTTTTCTCTTAAAAAATAAAGGTAAAATTGAATAAGATAAACATGAAAATTAGTAATAGGAAAACTTTATTTTTGACAATTTTCCCTAGAGAATTGAACTCAATAATAAATGATTAACAGATCCATCATTTTTTAACGTTTCTATTTTGTATGATTTTAGATTGACTTTCTGAATCACATTTAACTGTCGACAAAATAATAATCAAATTTAACCTTTTTGGTATCCAATATGGTATCTTGAGATTTTATCGTAATATGTTCATTTTGATCATTTTGTAAATTGAAAAAAATACTTATTAGTTAATGAAAATCTTATTGTGTGACAGATGACTTTTTCTAGAAAAGTGATGATTGCTATAAACTTTTTATAATGGTGATTGTTGATGTTTTTCATTAATAGGAAATGATTTTTAAATCACAGGATAAAAGGTTAGATTTTGATTAATATAATTTACTCATGAAACTACATTCAAATCCATTCAAATAATTTTCAAATCAAATGATTTTAAAAATCTATTAGTACATGAATAACACCGGACTTGAATTGTTGTATTCAAATTTTTAATTAAATAACAAAAGATTTTGAATTCTTCTAATGAAGAAATTGTAAATTTAAGAACCAATAACAATGAGAATTTGTCAAAAATACCACTTTTCTTGTACCAATTTTCAAAAATACCTTAATCACTTTTACTTTTATCTTTTAAGAAAAAAATACACTTATAACCTTTAGATTAATTAATCTAAGACTTATGGTTTAGAGTTAAGGGGTGAGGGAGAGTGGGGATAGGGTTTAGGAATATAAAATTTAAGATTTTAATTAATTAAAAAAATCTCTTAAAAAATGGTATTTATGAAAATGTCTCTTTAGTGAATGTAAAAGTGAAAAGTGGTACAAGAAAAGTGGTATTTTTAAAAAATCTCCATTAACAATAGAATTCATTTTTTTAATTGAGATATTTTAATTGTGATAACCAATAACCTAGATTTTAAGAAATAAGTTATAATCAATCATTGAATAACAAAGGATTATGAAATATATAGAATTATCTCTAAAATAGCTTGTGAAGACTAATAAAAAGCGTCGAATGGTGATTGCAGGAATAATAAATAAGACTTTTGAGCCTACGAAAAATTAATGCACCATCCATCGTACGGAATAAGATCCACAAGCCAAGTGACGGGGCGTGAGAGGCTCATTAGCCATAGACAGTCAGGACGTTACAAGTGGTATCAAAGCTAGTTAGCCATCTCAGTTCTGACCTGAGAAACGTCTTGAAACCTATTGTGGGGCGCAACGAGGATGTTGCAATCTGTGAGTGAGGGTGAATTGTAACATTCAATTTCTGGTATAATTTCTGGTAAATTATTTTATTTATAATTGTATTTTTTTATCAAGTTTCACTATGCAAGAAAATGAAGTGAATGATGATGGAAACAATCAAAATTAGTTGATGTGATTTGGTATTAGTTTATTTTTGTTATCGATAATCTATTACAATTTGATGTTTTACTTGTGGTTTATTTTGGATTAGAGTTTAATTTTATTATTCGTATTAGACACTTTAATACTTATGGATTTGAAGTTTTGATATTTTTAACTTGTTACAAAAATTGTTAAATAGTTGAAACTATTTTTAATAGTAAAATGAAAAAAAAAACTAAGTTACGTATTTTATTAATGTTTTAAAAAACATTATATGATAAAATTAATTTATTTATTAATCCACAGTTCAATCCACAGTCGATCCAATAGTCTGGTAATTCGGAAAGTGGTCTTGTTCAGTGTCCAGATAGGGTTTGAGAACATTGCTATTAAATGACTAATTTCATTGGTGATCAGTACATTCACATTCTCTAGTTTAAAGACTTATTTTCTATATAGGTGACCAACAAAATCTGATTTCAAACGTTACTATTCACTAACCATGTCCATGTCCTAGTACCCACTAGTGTTAGCTATTTTGGTACATCGGTGCAAATTCATTTAGTCATGTGTTTTTATATTGGTTGATACTTTGTCTTTATATTACTGTTTCTTTCATAGGCACCCAATAAATAAACAAATACATCTATACTACTTTCTTCTTTTTTTGACAAACCACGTGTGGTTAGGTAACAAGTGTATTAGAGTTGGAAGGTTGTGATTGTTGAACCAACTAAAAACAAAATCTCTAAACTGTCAAAATAATCTAAAACACACATTAAGTTGAACAAACAAAGATCAAGCCAACCATACAGAAACCATAGAATACACCTACCAAAAACATATAACAGTTATATGATATATTTTGTAATTTATGCAGTCTCTTGCCACTATATAAACTCAATAGCATATCACTGATTTTCTCATTAACACAAAGCAATAAACCGAAGAAGCAATTGGAGAGTGGCTTAAACCTAGTACAGATTCATCAGCACACCTAAAATGGCATCACACAAGCTCTTTCTCATTGCTTTCTTAGGGAGTCTTTCTTCCTCTATCACGATCAACACTTGCTTGGCATCACGCCATCTTCTTCAGCAACAACCTCTTCCTCAAATTCCAAATCTGCCCATCCCAACAATGGGACTACCTCCATTGCCATCAACCTTACCACAACCAACTCTTCCCAAGTTTCCCACTTCTGTACCTCCATTGCCATCAACATTGCCACAACCAACGACGCTTCCCACCATTCCTACTTCAATTCCTCCAATGCCGACGTTCCCTAAGTTTCCGACAACACTTCCTTCTCTTCCAACTAACTTCCCATCCATTCCATTCTTCTCTCCCCCGTCTGCCACAACTACATCTACTCCTTGAACAATGAACCACTTCATGTGTTTTGTTGCATCTCTTTATACTATAATGAGTTGTTACATATATATATCATTGTGGGGTGTTTCGGTTTGGTTGATTAAGGATATCCATATGATTTTTTTTTTTTTTTTGCTAAGAGATATCCGTATGATTTGTACCTTTAGTTTCATTTGATTATCAATATGTTGTGCTTGTTTATTTGGTTCTTAATGTACTCACGGTTGAAGATTCAGTTTTAAATAAGTGGCTGATCTGTACGTTCGTTTTGACTCATGTTCAACATGGGGAATTGGTTGAGCGAGATTATCACAGCGACTTACGGTAAAGAACCAGATTTTTTATGTGTACAAGCCAGTTTGCTTCGAGAAACCGGTTGTCGTGAGACACAATAAAGAATATCATAGTACACAATACGAACGATTAAAGGAAAGAATTATATATATGTAGTTTCATTATGCACTTAGGCTTTACATATAGTGTCGTAACGAACAAGCAGTTTCCTGCAAGTACAATCACTACAACAGAATAACGAATGACGAGTTAATGAGATTGAACTCAGCAAAAGTGATTGTTTGTGATCATTAAGATATATCTCAGTACTTCTCTTCAAATTGGAAGATACGTAATCAGACTGGGATCCAAAGTCCAAGTCTTGGGCACCTAAAACTTTGGTGAAAATGTCTCTGCCCATTGAGCTTTTGAGTATCTCATATATTTGCTACAACTAACATGAGCAACTAAACTAAAATCAAATATATCTCTTTGCGGTACTAGCTGAAAATAACAAGAGTAGGACTAAAAGAGAACATTCACCTGGAGTTTATAGGTAAGCAATCAAACATTTCAATTGGAGTTTCTAACAATTTATAACATATCAAAGGGACACAACCAAAAGTAACAGATCAAAGAGTTGTACTAAATCCAGGATAAACAAAAAAAAAAAAAACAATGTGAAATCAAAACTAGGACTTGAGTCTAAACCAAACATCAAAACCGATTAAAAGAGGGTAGAAGGACCAATATTCTCTTACATAGATTCATTGTTCAATTTGTCTTCCCATAAGCAACCATTCTGTTAGGAGGAAGCTTCTTCTCTGCTTCACGTCTTCTTCTCTTCGCCTTCCTCGATAGTTTGCTTGTTTCAGCCTCTTCTTCCTCATCTGCTATCGGTGCAACTGGCTTCTTCTCCTCAACAACGTTCTTCTTCTCTGCAGCATCCCTCTTCTTGCTCTTCTTCTTGCTTCTCTTCTCATCAGGATTATCAATCCTCTCCAGCAACTCGTTGAACTTGAGTTTCTGCTCCTTAACCTTGAATTTGTTCACCTCCCAGTCCTTTTCCATGTAAGGAGCCATCTTCTTCAATGGTACGTACTGGTTCAGCTCTGTGTCGTCCAGGAAGAGTATCTCTTCTTTCTCTAGCCCATAGCTGTTTGGTTCTACTTTCGCAAACTTAAACCTTGTTTTCAAATCTCCAATTGTGTCCTCATAGTCTAGCTTGTAGTACTCCTCCATCAAAGCTTCCTTGGCTCTTTTCACAAGAGATGTTTTTCTCTTCCTCTTCCTCTTACCCTCTCTCTCTTCTTCCTCTTCAACTTCTTCTTCTTCTTCCTCTTCATCAGGTTCATCATTGTCGCCATTCTCCTTCTGCTTTAGGACCTTTTCTCTGGTTGCTGTAAACCCATCCCCACCTTGAATCACATCCCAATTCTTTGGGAGTCCAAGAAGTTCATCCTCCTTGTCAAAGTCAGGCTTCTCATCATCCTCATCATCCTCATCACTACGCAACTCTGAGTCCTCAGCACCATAGTACTTGTCATCAAAAGCAGCTTTCATCATCTTATCATACTCCTCGGGGTCAAACTCATCGTCCAAGCCTCGTTCATTTAAAGGACATTCTTCTCCATCCTTAAAACCAGCAATAGAAAGAACCTTCTTCATCTTCTCCTGAATCTCCCTCTTCTTGACATTCTTGAGCCGCTTAAGCTCTTCCTGCCTCTCAATCTCAGCAATCTTCCTCCTATCCGCCTTGTTCATCCTCTGTGTTTTCCTCGTATTATCCTTCTTCCTCACGGAACCTTCAACAATCCTAGACTGACCCATAACAATCCCCCCTACATCCTTCTCCTCATGACGATACTTAGTCTCAAACTCCTCTTGCTCAATAACCATATCCTCGTCATCTGAGATCTGCTTAAGCTCTGCTTCCTCAATCACTTGGCTCTTGCCATCTTTCTCCTTCCACATCTGTTTCAGCAAGTAATCTCTCAAGAACTTGTCACCTTCACCAAGCTCAGACTCTTTACCAAAATACTCATCAGCCATCTCCTTAAGCTCCTCATCTTCTTCCTCCTCAGACTCATCATCACCTTCCTTGACTTTCAAGAGATCCTCATCATCACTCTCCTCCCCTCCAGCCTCCAGAGCATCAGACACAGCTCGCCTCAGCTCCTCCTGCTGCTCACCGTAAGTCTTCACCCCGTTACTCCTCCCTTCGTCTTCCTCACCAGCATCTGGACCTTCCTCGAGTAAATGCTGCGCCTGAACATCTTTCAGGTACACCTTCTTTGCCTTCTTCTTCTTCTTCTTCTTCTTCTTCTTAGGATCCTTCTTCTCAACAACAACATCATCGATCTCTCCTGTAGCTAGAAAGCCAGGATCATGTTTCTTTAACTTATTTAAAGAAGCCATCCACTTAGCGACTTCATCAAATCCGATCTCCTCCTCTGGATCAGATTCGGATTTGTTTTCGTCATCGTCATCGTCTTCGTCCTCGACGATTTCACCTTCCCTCACCGCCGCTTCGTATCGCCTTTGATCGTCGCGCTTTCTGATGTAGTCCAACCGACGAAGGTATTCCTCGTCGACCTCCAATTCAACGGGACCTTTGTTCTGAGAACCGTCGTCATCGTCGAACAGTTTGGGAGGCATCTTCTTCGCTGGGAACTTTGTGGTGGAGTCGGCTGCTTGTCTGCTAGGGTTTTTTTGAAGATTAGTTGCAGTCGTTTTCATTTATATTGACTAGACCAGACCGGTTACATTGTAGGATTGAACCAGATCATTGTTATTTTGTAATACCATACTGGTTTATCCGACAACTTTGGTTCATATTTAACAATTATGATAACCCTTGTCGTTGGATGAAAATTAAATCAAATTGCGACAACATCCCAATAGATGTTGAAAAGCTTTTCATTATCAGCGCATAGTGTAAACCCATGTGGGTTGTACTTTTTGAATCTTCTATATCTACTCTCATCAGTCCACGACATACCTAATAGCCGTTAAGTCTTGAGCTATGAGAAAGAGTAAGCAGTGTGGAGCGTCGGTCGTGGAGCTCTGTGTGGTCACAGTCTAGGAGATTTGATCAATTGGAAAAGAAGAGTAGATCGAAGAGTAGATCGGAGGGTATTAGAAGAAGAACATGTATAACCATGATTTCTACGATACGGTAAACTGAATAATTTGTTTATATAATAATAAATATATATATATATATATATAATATTTGATATCAAAATATGATGAACAAGAACGATTTTCGTGTGGAGGCGATACACTATTTCTTTAATTATTTAATTGTTTGTAGTGTGATGGTGTTTATGCAATCAGAATCCCATGATACAACCACATTTCGACTATTCCGCATCACTGAGAGTAAAAGCTAAAGAACCTATTTTGTGTTGTACTCTCAGACACAAAATAAAATAAAAAATACTAACATAACTATTCTAAATGTGAGAAAGTAAACTTTTGTTGTTGAATCTATGTTTTTCTATAATGCTAACAAACTTTTTTATAGAAAAATAATGAGAAGCACAAAATCTCATTTTCAACAAAGAAATAAAACTTCCATGGTGTACTAATAGAGAGTTTAATTCTTGTAAATTATTATGTGAATTATTCCACATTTTGACCAAGAAATTGAAGAGTAATATTATTGTTGTTTGACCAATTCCAACTAAATAATATACTTCCAAATAGATTTTTTTTAATATTTTATCAATATAAAAGATCAACATATATTTGGTTTATAAGATTAAGTTAGTGAACATGAAGTCCAACTAACAAATCAAAACTCAAATCCAATCAAATATCCAATGTGTGTATTTACAAGTTTCTCAAATCACACACATTGGACCTCCATTTCTCATTCAAATAAATCTCTTTTTTGACATATGAATACACTGTTCATAATGTTCAAAAATAGTTCCAACAGAACAATCAATTATGGTTGAGCATAGGGAAAATATTTGTGAACTTTATTGATTTGGCAGCGAAGAAGTCATGTATTACTGCATAGGTCAACTAATAAGAGAAATTGGGGTATGGGAATTTTAATCAAAATCCGCGGGGTTACGTCCTCATTGACACATTGCGGGGAGCATGCTATTAAAGCTGATTCAATCATGAACATCAAGATAGCAAGATTGATTATGGAGCGCTCAAACAAGAACTAACTCAAGGAAAGAAGATGATAAAAGTTTGTTATCTTGCTTAATTATCAAATGTGCAATATGGTAACATATATATACAATGGTTTAGCAAAAGAAAACTTAAACCAAAGTAATCCGGATAGGCAAAACCGGTTATTCAACTAACTAACTAACTCAATATACCCCCCCTCAAGGCTTTAGCTTCGTATGATCTAGAAGATAAAGACGTGACAAAGATAAGCGCCTAAGCATTGACTGAAACGGCTCGGGATGCAGAGGCTTTGTTAGTATATCATTGATTGTCTAATGAAACATGAAGTGCTTTCAGCTTCCCGGCTTTGATCTGATCACGAACTGTATGACAATCAATGTCAATGTGTTTAGTTCGCTCGTGAAAAACCGGATTGGTGGCGATGTGTATTCTTGTTATCACAAAATAACTTCGGCGGACAAGTTAACAGAATGTGCAAGTCGTTAAGCAATTGTTTTAACCACATAAGCTCACAAGTCACCAAAGCTAAACTCATGTACTCAGCTTTCGTACTACTGCGACTCACAACAGATTGCTTCTTCGATTTCCAGGACACCAAAGATGTACCAAGATAGACACAAAAACCCGTCACATAACGTCTTGTATCCTTGCAGGTTGCTAGGTAGCATCAGCAAATGCATTAAGACACATATCTATCTCAGAAGAATACATCAACCCTTGTCCAAGATTATTTTTGATATATCGGAGAACTTTATGTGCTGCTTGAAGATGAACAACAGTAGGCGTAGAGAGAAATTGGCTAAGTTGATGGACAGCAAAAATAATATCTGGTCTGGTGATCGTGAGATAAAGAAGCCGCCCAATAAGTTCACGATACACCTTTGGTTGGGCAAGGCAGTACCAAGATCTTTAGTGAGATGAAGATTCAGATCCACTGGTATACTGCTTGGCTTTACATCCTAAAAGACTTGAATCTTCCAACAAGTTAAGAGCATATTTCCTTTGACTTACTCAAATACCAGTTGCTGAGCGACTATCTCCAAACCAAGGAAAAATCTAATTGGACCAAGATCATTGATCTTGAATGCAGATTGAAGAAAAGTCTTCAAAGCGTCAACAACAACCACATCATTGATAGCAATCAATATATCATCAACATAGACAAGCACTGCCACAAAGGAAGATGAAGTTGTTTTGACAGACAACGTATTGTCTGCAGGAGATTGAACAAAATTTGCCCCCAAAAGAACATGGTTAAAAACTTCATAGGATATAACAGAGGAAATTGGGTAAGGTGTGATAAAGGGATGGGCCAAAGAAGAATCTGAAAAAGATGAAAAAGGTACAAGAGAACAATGATATTCAGACAGATAAGCAGGAGCCTTAGTCTGTCGTCTTGGCCTAACATTATGCTTAGAAGGCAACCCTATACTAGTATTACCATTTGCAGTATGACCAGTATTATGTGAAGAAATAGCAAGAGATGCAGATCCAGTATTACACGGGAACTAGTATGAGATGCAGATGGTTCAGTAGTAACATGTGTAGAAGATGACAGTGGAACATACTCAGGAACCAAGGAAGGCATGGTTTCAACAAAATTCAAAGGAGGAGGCATAGGCAAGATCTTATTAGGAAACATATCGACAGTATCAGAGAGATGTTCACTAACCTTAAGCGGAAATTCCTTTTCATGAAACACAACATTTCGAGAGATGGATATTGAATGTGATTCCAAATCTAACACCTTATAGTCTTTGTAACCAACTGGATAACCTAAGAAAACGCATGGTCTTAAACGCGGAGAAAATTGTTACGCTCATGCACATGTGTAGAAACATAACACAAACAACCAAATCTCTTTAGTAATGAATAGTCAAGAGATTTGCCAAGTAATAGCTCAAATGGTGACTTATAATCAAGCAAAGGTGATGGCAATCTATTGATTAGGAAAACAGCAGTGATGATGCAATCGCTCAAATACACAAGTGGTATGTTTTATTGAAACAAAAGTGATCTTGCAATGTAGTCGAGTCGAGTTAATTCGCATCAGGCCATCTAGTGAGCATATATATTTCCCATCATAATTGATTACGGGTCACGAGCCAGACATATCCCATCTTAAGACATTTGGATGTGCCGTATATGTACCAATTGCACAACCACAGAGAACTAAGATGGGTCCTCAAAGGAGAATGGAGATATATGTTGGATATGACTCTCCCACAATAATTAAGTACCTTAAGCCAACTACGGGTGATTTGTTTAAAGCCAGGTACGCAGATAGTCATTTTGACGAATCCAATTATCTAACATTAGGGGGAAATAATAATAAGCTGGTAAAAGAAGTTACATGGAATCAACCATCTTTGTCCTGGAAAGATCCTCGAACTCAGGAATGTGAATTAGAAGTCCAAAAGATAATACACTTTCAAAAGCTAGCTAATAAATTGCCAGATTCTTTTGCTGACCCGAAGAGAGTAACAAAGTCATATATACCAGCTGTGAATGCACCAATTCGTATTGATGTCCAAGAAGGAAAAAATCAAGTTGCTACAGAGTCTACAACACGTTTGTAACGTGGTAGACCAATAGGTTCCAAAGATAAGAACCCTCGGAAACTAAAGAAAGGTTCTAAAAATGAATCTGAGGCTAAAGAAACCCTAGACATGGTCGAACCAACCATGGTTGAACCAATCCTACACATGGTCGAACCTAAGGTGCCAAATAATGAGGCTTGGGACGCCAAGCTTCAAGGTACTGAAGTCCCTGATAATAATGAGATCACAATCAATTATGTTATGTCTAGAATACAATGGAACCGAAAGAATGTCGACATTGATGATGCAATATAGCACTTGAAATTATGGACATACACGAGGATCATGAACCCACGTCTATCTTAGAGTGCACTCGACGATCAGATTGGAATAAATGGAAAGAAGCTATAAACCTGGAGTTAAATTCTCTAAGAAAAAAAATGTTTTTTGGTCCAATAATTCAGACACCTTTTGATGTTAAATCAGTTGGAATAAATGGGTATTTGCGAGGAAAAGAAATGAACATGGTGAAATCGTGAGATATAAAGCACGGTTTGTTGCACAAGGATTCTTATAGAGACCAGAAATAGATCATGAGGAGACATACTCCCATCTGGTGGATACTGCTACTTTTAGATTTCTAATAAGTCTGGCTATAAGAGAAAAATTAGACTTGCAGTTAATGGATGTAGTAACTGCATATTTATATGGTCCACTAGATAATAAAATATACATGAAAGTACCAGAGGGTATTGAGCTGAAGACAAAGCAAGTTCTCGAGAACAACATTGTATAAAGTTAAACAAATCTCTTTATGGACTGAAACAATCAGGTCGAATGTGGTACAATAGACTAACCGAGTACTTAGTGAAAGAGGGCTATAAGAATGATCCAATCAGCCCGTGTATATTCATAAAAAAATTCGATAAGGGATTTGTAATCATCGCAGTGTATGTTGATGACCTGAATGTCCTAGGAACCTCTGGAGAAATTACCCAAACAGTTGAATATCTTAAGAAATAATTTGAAATGAAAAACTTAGAAAAAACAAAATTTTGTTTGGGATTACAACTTTTTGAGTACATTAATGATGGAATTTTTGTGCATCAAATGGCATATATAGAGAAAGTACTCAAAAAATTTAACATGGACCAATCTCACCCATTGTCTAGCCCCATGGTCGTGAGATCTCTTGGTCCGGACATAGATCATTTTGGTCCTAAGAAGGACAATGAAAAAATCATTGGTCCTGAAGTGTCATATCTAAGTGTCATAGGAGCTTTAATGTATCTGGCAAGCCACACTAGGCCAGACATGTTTTGCCGTGAATCTATTGTCTAGATTTAGCTCATGCCCGACCCAAAGACACTGGAATGAGATTAAACATATTCTTTTTTACCTACAAGGAATGAAAGACTTGAGTTTATTTTATACTGACCAATTCAAAGAAGGGTTAATTAGTTTTGCTGATGCAGGTTATCTCTGGGATCCGCACAATGCTAGATCTCAGACATATGATGTTTTTACACACGGTGGTACTGCTGTATTTTGGCGATCCATGAAACATACAATTGAAGCCACATCGTTCAACCATGCCGAAATATTGGCCATCCATGAGGCCAGCCGCGAGTGTGTCTGGTTACGGTCGATGACCCAACATATTAGAGTTGATTATGGGATGTCCGAAGGAAAGGAGGCACCAACCATCATGTATGAGGAAAATGTCGCATGTATAGCTCAACTTAAGGATGGATACATCAAAGGAGATAGGACGAAACACATTCTGCTAAAGTTCTTCTTTACAGATGAGTTGCAGAAAGCCGGCGAGGTCAAAGTACTACAAGTTCGTTCAAGTGATAATTCAGCAGATCTATTCACCAAGTCACTTCCAACCTCAACGTTCAAGAAGCATACGCATCAGATTGGGAAGCGTCGACTGAAAGACCTTCAGTGAGATACAAAACAGGGGGCGTAATACGTGTTGTACTCTTTTTCCTTAACTATGGTTTTATCCCATTGGTTTTTTCTTGGTAAAGGTTTTAATGAGGCAACATCCAAAATGTATTACGATCTCTTAATGGTCATGACATCTAAGGGAGAATGTTATGAACCATATTGTGGATTGTCATAGTCGGCTCGTCCATAGTCGGCCCGTCCAAAACCGGCCCCTCCATCAAGTCTATAGGCGGCTAGTAAACCTTTTCCATATTGGTTTAGGAAACCTATTCTTTGTTGGTTTAGATTTGTACCTTTTTTTTTCTATGTCGGTTTATGTCTTTTGTAATTCTCTATATAAGGGCACCTTATGTTTATGAATAAACAACACAAAAACTTTCCAAATACATTATTAATCTTTTCTTCAAAACTCAAATTCTTAGATTCTCTCAGAATTATAGTTATAACAAACCGCTTGCGCAAATCCCTCTATGTATTAAATGAGAAGTACATTTGACACGTGGCGCTCACAGAGCCCTTCTCAGCCGAAATAACACAATTCTATTGGTTGATTTTTCGGAAATTCATTTTTGATTTATTTTTCTCATCGACATAACAAAAAAGAGAAGCCCTATAAATACTAACCTTATTTTATTTAATGCATTGAATACTTACTAAAAAAATAAGACAGATTGAAGGAGTATGAAATTAATTAATATTACTTGCGCAATAATATTTATATGTTTAATGCATTGAATACTTACTAAATAAATAAGACAGATTGAAAGAGTAGGAAAGTAATTAATATTACTTGCGCAAGAATATTAATTAATACATGTATTTACTATTATCCCTTACTAAAAATACGGTAAATCATATTGATTACTTGCACAAGAATATTAATTAATACATAATTTACTACTATCCCTTACTAAAAATACGGTAAATCATATTGATTACTTGCGCAAGTTAGAATCATATCATATGCATTTAATTTTCTTCCAAAAAAAATTAACTATCTTTACTTAAACGGTTCCATAATTTATTTTATGAATATTTTTTTGGCGTCGTTACAAACATATATGATTCACTTTATATATATAGAGGTCAATGTCGAAGGAATAAATCATATCATTCTTACTTTTTTGTCCTATAATGGCAATGGTCCGAGCGGCGAAAAATATTGTTTGCCCAGTTAGAGATTTAAAGCCCCGTAAAGATATGTCCCGTATTGATACTCAGTTACTGCCCCATGTGATAGAAGCTAGAATTATAACCGGAAACAATATTACTGGAGACAAGGTCTGGATTCCTAGAATGTTTGTCACACCACCTGACACAAGGTTTCCCTTCAGAATGCGTCGAAGACAGTTTCCCATTACATTGGCTTTCGCGATGACCATCAACAAAAGTCAAGGTCAAACACTAGAAAGCGTTGGTTTGTTTCTGCAGGCCATTGTTCTCTCATGGTCAGCTCTACGTCGCACTTTCAAGAGTTAAATCGAGATCGGGATTAAAAATCCTAATAACTTGTAAAGAAAGGAAGCCGGAGACGAAAATTTTGAATGTTGTTTACAAACAAGTTTTTCAGAATATTCCGTAGCTAAATGTACTTAATTGTACCTTTACTTTTTTCCAATAAATTAAGGAAAATATAGAAACTGTTACAATTATTTATCTTTTCGATTTCTCAGATGGGTAGTGATAAGTAATAAAATTAAATCTTAAACACATATTAGGATTTTTAATGATGTTGCAATTATACATACACACAATATGTTGCACCCTGATACTGAAGATACTTTGTTCCATCACGTCCATGTAAAATATAGAGTACAAGCATTTGCATGTGTCGTTGCTTTACCCCAAACACGGTGGTCTTATGATATAAAATCTGTGTCTGCCCAAACTCAACCACTATTAAACCCAAAATGGAATCTGTTCATATCCGCACAGGGTGCGAGCCGGTCACCTAGTTTATCATAAAACCAGTTACGATTTTTTAAAAAAAAATTAGGTACATAAACTATATTTTCTTAAATAATTTTTCAACTATAAATTTATTTCATGTTTTGAAAACGCGGACCTTAATTTAACTAAAGTTTCTTTTCATATTAGAGAGCGCAATTTTCTTAATTAAAACCCAACTCTTAATGGGGCAGACCGGTTTATCCGACAACTCATTCTCGAGTCTTTATTGTCCTTTACACATGATCTTTTTTATTGGGTCAACAGTAAAAATTCTTAATGAGACTATCGCTTAATGCTTCTCTGATGACAAAAAAAAAAAAAGACTATCGCTTAATGCATCAAGAACACGTGTTACACGCGTGTCTTGTGAAGCTTCGAGATGCTAACGGCCTGATTTGATCAGCAACGCTTCTCTATTTAGGCTTTAGTAATTTTTTTTCTTTTGGAACACAAGTAATTTTTTCTTTTTGAACACATGTAATTCTTTTTTTTCTTGTTGGGTTTTTATTGTATCTAATTCAATTTATACATGTCTTTTGGACTTTTATAAATGAAATTTAGTGGACACGAAAAGAGAGCTTACATAAATTTTGGTTCAGTTAAGTTTCCATTTGTGTGATACTCAAAAGTTAACAAAAAGACGTTGGGTTTAACGAGACCAACACGAAAATCCAGATGCATTCGAAAACTATACAAAACTACTCTTTCTCCCTTTTGGCTCTCTATTGAGTTGTCACACTTTTCGCTAGATTCCTCGGCTGGTCAACATTGTGACCTCTCAGAACAGTCAGATGATAAGCCAATAACTGCCCCAACCAAACAAAAGACTATTCAACTTAAACAGAACAGAAGATATATAGAGATCAGATTGGTGTAAGAGATTAGAATTTACCTGTAATGGCACTATATTAACAACAGGCTGTAAACAATCTTCCACTTGAGGCACCTCTATTGCTCTACAAGATCCACTCGAGCTCACAGAGGCAGCATCACCTTTTGAGCACATTACTATCAATCTCCCTTTGCGTGCGTGTAGTTGCTGAATCACAGATTGTTGTTTGCTGAAACAAGCATCACGAGTGGCGATCACAGCGATGGGTAGATTCTCATCAACTAAAGCTAAAGGCCCGTGTTTCATTTCTCCTGCAAGTATTCCTTCGCTGTGCATAAGTGATACTTCTTTTACTTTCAGTGCTCCTTCTAATGCTGTTGCGTAGTTGTATCCTCTGCCAAACACAAGCAGTGACTGCTCCTCTATCAACAGTTGCGCTAGATCCTTCATTTCCTCGTCTAGCTTTAGTACTTCCCTAACCTTATCTGCAATCAAACATGAAGACAACAAATTGCTTAAAAATAGTCTTAAAAAGAAGCACCTGTGATGAGTTTACTCAAACTTACTCGGTAGATCAAGTAGCCCATCAATTATAGCTTCTCGTCTAGTTTGGCTGGAGATTGTGTCACTTCCAATCGCTAGAGCTAGCATTACCATCACCACGATCTGACTTGTGTATGCCTGGGGAAAGCATAAGTTTTTTTAAACTTCAAATCTGGAAAGATATACGATATGAGTAGTATATATTCAGATTTTCACGAAAACTACCTTTGTACTTGCCACACCGATCTCAGCTCCTGCGTTAATATGGACACCACAGTCTGTTTTTCTAGCTATGGAGCTCCCGACTGTGTTAGTTATCCCGACACATAATGCACCGTTTTCGCGAGCATAATCCAAAGCAAGTAATGTATCTGCGGTTTCTCCAGACTGACTCACAAACACTGCGGTGTCCTCTCTGTATATGGGACCTTGCCGGTCCCAGAGATCACTAGCAATCTCCATGCTGACTGGTATACCTATGGAAATAACTAAGTTAGCAGAGCCAGTTCGAAAACAAGACAACACGTGAATATAGTAGAGTAATTACCAGAGAGTTCTTCAAGGATAGGTCTTGATGCAAGAGCGGCGTTGTAACTTGTCCCACACCCGATGAAAACTATACGACGGCTGCGTCTTATGGTCTTCAGGTGATCTTTCAACCCACCTAAGAGGACTGTTTTTGGTTTGCGTGAACCACCGCGTATAAGCCGGCCTCTCATTGTAGTAGTTAGAGATTCGGGCTGCTCGTGGATTTCTTTTTGCATGTAATGATCATATTTCCCCTTGTTTATTTGCTCAACCTCCATCTCTAAAACAGATAATGCACGTTCCACTGAAGCAGGTCTAGATGAACCATTACGCCTTTCAAACTTAAGTATGTCAACGCCTCCATCCTGTTGATAAAAGTGGATGTGATGAGCACATATCAAAAGAAACTAAATAGCTTCCATAATAAGGTAACTACTGAAAGACAATAACTCCAAATTAGAACAATAGTAAAAACATATAGTTAAGTGTGTGTCATAGCATTAATTACATGTTTCAGTTGCTAGCACTGGATATTCATACTTGATGTTAGCAGGGAATGAATACACACTGACAATAACAATAACGAGTATATACCTTGAGATGAACAACTTCTTCGTCTTCAATCACCAAAACTTTCTTTGTATGCTCAACAAGAGCGTGCGGGTCACTTGATAAGAAAAATTCCTTAGGATGGTCATTCTTTGAAAGAAAGTGGGCATCCTTGAAAACATGAGTGTTGTTCTTATCTTCGTCTAGCTCCTACGAAATCAAGCAAAAATGAGGTATACTGCAGTTTGTTACAAGCTGAAGAGGTTGAGTGAAAAAGATAAAGCTAGCATCTTTCATGATATGTAGAATCTTAAATATGCATAACCAGGAGCAATATAAAATAGGCTAAAAGAAGCACCCATAAGCAAATATCTCCTAATCATATAAGATTTGCTCATCTGTTGAGAGGATACATGAGAGTTGCTTACTTTAACGCCCAAAAGCAAGGGACTTCCACGCTTGCAGGCAATTAACTCGTTGGGGTAATGCCAGCTTTTGAAAATAAGAGCATAAGCCCCCTCGAGATGTCTCATCACTTCAAAGACAACCTCACAGAAACTTACGGTCTGATCACCTACAAGAAGCAGATGTACCACTGTGAATGCTAGTATAAATGGATCTACAGCTAAACATGTCCCAAAAAATAATACATCCTGCAACTCATAAGGCTTCACCATCAAAAGCATTTACCTTCTTCATTAGCCTTGTCAAAAACGAATTTAGCAAGCTTGGGAATGACTTCGGTGTCTGTATCTGATTCAAACGTAAATCCATGCCTGACTAATGTTTCTTTCAGTACCTGACACAAAGGAACCAATAAGAATCACAAAAAAAGCATAACAAAAAGGGAGTAAAATAAGAAGGAGAAGAGACCTCATAGTTAGTGATAACGCCATTGTGAACAACCAAGAAATCATCACCAGGACCAGAGGACTGAGGATGACTGTTCCTGGGAGCTGGCTCACCATGAGTAGCCCACCTCGTGTGTGCAATCCCCGCGTGGAAATAAAAAGCCTCGTCCAAGTTCAAATCGGTATTTGTAATCTCTGCAAATCACAAGGAAGATAAGTCACAGATCACATAATCACAAGGACGATCGGAAATGAAAATCGAAGATCCAGAGAAAGGGAGAAAGAGAAACCTTCGTTAACAGAATTAACGAGTGATTCGATGTTTCCAGCCTGACGAAACACGAGTGGATGAGGAGAAGAGGGAGGGCAGTTTTGAGGGAGAGAAGAATCGATGGCGATGCCGGCGGAATCGTAGCCACGGTACTCGAGACGACGGAGGCCATTGAAGAGAACCTCCAGAATGTATCGTCTCTCTTTGTTGGCATGGAAATTCAGATACGCGAATATTCCACACATTCTTCTTCTTCTCTAATCTCTCTTTCGAACAAAATTCAGAATGAGAGGGAAGACGAAGAGGAATGGTTCACTTGTAATTACGACGCGTAAGTTTGGATATTTTTGTCCATTTCACTTGTGTCAGGAACAATGACGTGGCCTTAGCTGATTGGTTAGAGGGTGGGTTTGTCAAGGCCTTGCGCGTGGGCGTGGTCTTGCGCCGCTGGTCACGTGGTTTTTTAGTTGACTAGTTCTTTTTAGTTGGTCCATGTGATATCTGCTAATTTATATATTATTCTTCATTTTTGTTTTTGTTTTGTTGGACTTCTTTGTTTTCAGTATGATGATTTCTTACCGAACTAGATATGACATAGTTAATGACCAACTTTTGATAAAAAAAAAATGAAGCTAATGACCAACTTATACACTAAGTCACTAACGATGCTTAAAAAAATTAAGCAATATATAGTTGACCATTTGTGTTGCACATGTTGCTTTTTTCTGTAGATTAGATTAGATATATTAATCTTTTTTTTTACAAAAATATTAAATTAATTCAAACAAAAAATTGTTTTACATTTTGTATTATATTGGTACTAAAATATTCATAAAACAAAAACTAAGCTTTAGAGATCTATCGAGTGGCAAACCGAATAGCTAAGCCTCTCGTGTATGCCATGTTATGGATGGATGAAAAACATGTTGTGAACATTCTTTTCTACCATTCGGATTAGTTGAGCCGGTTTCATTGGTCTTACTCCATGATTGCGTTGGTTGCATTCCCTCCATATACCATACAAAGTTGCTTGAAACACATACTTCATGAGAAACAAGTAAGTCTTGTCTCTGTTTTGATCAATCAGTAGTAAAAGGATATGATCACACTGGTAAGTATAGCTCGCAGCCAACAGCTTCTGAGCTAAACCTTTCCATACCTCACTAGAAAATTTGCAAGCAAAGAACATATGATTTTGAGACTCCATCGAGTCAATACATAACACACAAGAGCTAGGGTCTTGAGTGTTCAACTTCTGAACTCTATATCCAGTTGCAAGCCTGTTGAGACTCGAAAGCCACACCATGAAAGAGTATTTGGGAGTAGTGAAAGCGAACCAGATCCCAGAGCACCAATTCACTTTTGGTTGAGCAGTTCTTATCAATTTACAAGTTTCCTTTGAGCTGAAAAACAATTTATACTTGTCTCCTCTCTTCCACAACTTAATATCCTCCTGGTCTGATAGTCCTTTCTCTTTCATACTCTAAATGTGATCCTCTATATCATTAAGTGTTCTAATTCTATGATGTCTTCGTCGGTGCATTTTGATTACAGTATTGATTGTTGCATCCAATCTTATTCCCAAATCAATGCAGCCTCTGCTGCGCGTGATATCAAAAAATCTTCTAGATGGTGTCCAAACGTCGAACCAGAATGACGTTGTTTCACCATTTCGTATCTTAGATTTTGAAAAGTCTTTTACAATCTCTTTATACTTTAAGAGTTTCTTCCATATCCACGAACCCAAGGTACTACTCTTTTTTATTGTCCAGATAGATCCCTTCCTTATCAAGCAATTATTGACCCATTTGACCCATAGAGACGAAGGGGAAAAGGTTAGCTTCCAAAAGAGTTTCAGACTCGCAACTTTATTTGCTTCAGCGATTGACTTCAATCCCAACCCACTTTCTTCTTTTGGCCTGCAGCGATCTTTCCATGCTACTTTCGCTTTCTTTGCATTCAGCTCAAGACCTGACCAAAGAAAAGCGGCACAAAGATAGTATATTTCATGTACACACTTTTTGGAAATCAAAATGCAGAGATCCAGAAATTTGTCAAGATGTGTATAACAGATCCTATCAGTTGGACTATGCCTGCATATGATAAAAATCTGGTGTTCCATGAGCTTATGCGGGTTATAACTTTCTCTATAAGTGGTGTATAATCAGCCACAATCATTTTTTCTTCATTAAAGGCAGACTGAGATAACGTACTGGCAAGGTACTCGCAGCAAAAGAGAAAAGATCTAGGAATTCACTTCTCTCAATTTCATTAACCGCAGCAAGGTAGAGGGTTGGTTTCTCTATGATTATGTTTAGACCCGAGAACTCTGCAAATCGCTTAAAAACCTCAAGCATACCTTCTACTGATCGTTTCTTTCCATCTGAGAACACAAGCACATTATCCGTGAAGCATAAATGAGTAAGTTTCAAACCCTGGCAGTAAAGATGAAACCCAAATTGACGAGATATGGCTGCATGATCCAGCATCCGAGATAGTACTTGCATACAAATCACAAACAAGTACGGAGACAAAGAACAACCTTGTCAAAGCCCTCTCTTACTAGTGAGATAGTCAACCAGTTCACCATTAACTTGAACAGAAAATGATGCCAAAGTGATATAATTCTAAATCCAGGGAATGAATTTCACCGTAAATCTCAAAGCCTTCAATGTTCTCAAAAGAAAAGGTCATTGCACTGTCAAAAGCCTTAGATGCATCAATCTTAAGCGCACATCATGATGAGACAGAGTCCTTGTGATAGTTCTTAACAAATTCCGATGCAAGGAGTACATTCTCCATTAACAACATGTCCTTCACAAAATCTGATTGACTCGGGAGATGAATTTTCGGAGAACTTTTTCAACCGATTTGCCAACAAGATTATCTTATATAAACGTTGTAGAAAGATATAGGCTGATAATCTTTAAAAAGAATGGCCTCTTCTTCTTTAGGAATCAGAGCCAAAATGGTGGAGTTAACTCCTTTCGGCAAGAACCCATACTCAAAAAGATGCCAGGTTGCCTTGTAGAACTCGCATGTGTGTCCGTCAGGGCCTGGTCATTTGTTATGTGCCATTTTGAATACCACGTCTTTAATCTCAGCAGGAGTGACATCTTTCATTAAGATAGTCTGATCCAGATCCTCACAATCAAAGTTCAATATCTCTTTCAACATCTCCACTAAGATATCCTGATATTTCGGTATCTGATGCGCTAGAAAGCCAAAAATAATTTACTACATCAGTTTTAATATCTTCCTGAGAAGCTGCTATTGATCCATCACCCCTTTAAATCTCTCGGATAATATTTCCGACTTCCCGAGCTTTGGCATCATTATGGAAATGTTTGTTGTTACCATCTCCCACCATTAACCAATGAAGTTTAGCCTTTTGACTCAACACCTTTTCCTCTATGGCTGATAGACAAGACCAATGCTCATATAACATAATTTTCTTCAGCTGAGATTGCTTGAGATGGTGTGGCTAAAGTCCTTTGTTGGCTATCACACAGCTTTTCAAAAGCCTCTTTTGTATGTCGGGTAATATATCCTACATGAACTTTGCTCAAACTTTGTAGTGCAGGTTTAAGCTCTTTAAGCTTTTTTTGAGAAACGAAAAAATGCAGATATGGAGCTATAAATCTCATGAGTCTCTACCAATAACCTTTCCACAAGAGGAAGGAACCCCGTAGACTCTACAATAGTATTGACAAATTTAAAGGGACGTTCTGGCTTCAGTACTTCAGTATCAATATGTATTAGACATCTCAGGTGATCTGAGCATCCTCCAACTTCGAAAACACAATGAGATTGGGGGAAATATTGCATCCAAACAGAATTCATCAAAGTTCTATCGAACTTCTAACAAATGAGCTCGGATTCTCTCTTGTTAGTCCACGTAAATTTGAGACCATGGAAACTCATGTTAAGCCTAGAACAATATTGTATCACTTCTTGAAATTTTCTCATTCTCAGAGTTATTAGTGGTGAGCTAGTATGTCCTGAATATTCATCTATCTCCAAAATTTTATAAAAATCCCCCATTATAATCCAAGGTTTGTTTCTTATCATAGGAGAGTCTTGATGATTCTTTAGATCTTGCCAAAGAACTATTCTCTCTTCTACCCGACTGGAAGCATAAACAAAAGAACATATGATTTCATCTTGAGCTTCCTCCATCAAGATAACCATTTTATCAGTAGAGCACTTTTAAAACAGGGTGTGACCCATACCTTAGGGCTCCCTACCACCCATATTTTTCCTTATCTACTATGCTCATAGTTAGATAACATAGACCAATTTTGAAATACAGAGGAGGCAATCCTATCAGCTTTGCTCTCCCAAACCCTTGTCTCCAAATTACAACCAAATTGAAATCATTTTTCTTTATACATTCCCGGATTACTAAGTGTTTAGTAGTCTTGTTTAATCCACGAATATTCCAGAAAAAACCTGACATTAATGAATATTCCTGAGGGACTTTTTATTTAAAAAGTTGGACGCATCATTTGCTTTTTGAACAGGTGAATTTGATAAAACCTTGTGTTTATCTTTGGAGATTTAAGGAAGAGAAGGCCTGAGAGATGTCGTGTCTCTACCTCTAGTTTCTGTATCCACTTCTTTTTGAGAAACTCTCTCATCTATTGGTGTTTCCACTGCTGTCTTAATACCCTCTATGTCTTCTAGTGTTTCTTGAGCACTAGTAATCTGGTTATCCTTTTCTTTTTCTTGGATCTTCTTAACTTTATTCATCTTCAACTCATCTACCAATAATAGATCATGTGATTCGTAGTCTTCTCTACCGGCCTCTTCCACTCTCTCAATTATTTCACCTTCCTCATCATCCAAACTTAACATTGAGAAACGTGAGTTGGATAGAATGGAGACGTTTCCACTCAACTTATTTCACCCTCTTCTCAGCAGATCTACATACATTTTCGGATGACACTGTCTTTCACTCATACTCCGTTACACTAGTTACTTCTGCTTCCTTCTCCATATTTTCTCCTTCACTTGTCTCCTTCTACACTATGATAGGAGCAGCGTTCTATACTAGCACATCACGACTCACATTCTCCTCTGCTTCTTTCTCTTGATTCACTTCATCCTCTACTACTTTTTGTGCCCTATTTCCATCACTACTATTTTGTTTCACCACACATGTTTGAACGGAATGTCCCCATTTTCCGCATCTTGTGCACTTTGTAGGTAACCATGGATAAGAGTATTCAACTATTTGAATGAATCGGATTTGGCAAAGTGGTTTAGTGGTGGATGAGCTATAGCTCTAACCGAGGTTCAAATCCCCTTTCAACCAATTTAAAAGGAAGTGTTTTTTTTCACTGTAGCATGGTTGCCTAGTTCAGGCGACTCAACATATATATTAATCTTCAATATAAATGATTTTCTTGTTTGAATATTATTTTATTCTTGATATATCTGAAACTCCAATAAGATCTTTGTTAATCCATATGAATACTAGTCTATGTTAGATATTTAAGTGAATCATTGTAAAAATAATTTATATGAAGTATTGCTATTGTTTAAATGAACAATTGTAAATATTTGTAATGATAACCATTAGTGATAAACAGTTTATATCATTTAGTGATATACCATTGCAACCGTTAGTGATTAAATTATTGATAATGAACCATTGTGAATTTCGGTTAATCATTACGATTGTTGGTGTTAATAGTTGTAACACTTAACCGTACAACTGTTGGTGCAAACAATTGTAACTGTTGGTGCTAATTATTGCAATTTTTAGTATTCTATGGCCTTGACTGGTAGAACATTAACATAAGCCTTATGCTCCTATTACCCAATCAACCAATAATTTTGGATAACTTTTACAAAATGCAAATGATCTATGTCTGATGCTTTCATATGAAGCTTTTGGTAGAGCATTTGCATTTGCATCTGCATTTGCATCTGCATTTAAAATGTATAAAATTTTAAAAATAATTTAATATAATTGATTTGTTTTATTTAAGAATATCAAAAAATTATATTTGTACCCAAAAACTAAATTTATATTTTTAAAATAAAATTAAATCTTAAAATAAAATAATTTATAATTTTAGAAGAATAATATTTCACATTTAAAATTTAATTAAATATATAATTAAATATGATTTATTGTTGTCAATAAAAATATAAAATATTAATATAAATAAGTTTTATTATTTAGAAATAAAAATATATTATATATTAGTTTTATATGATAGTTTTATATATAAATCACTTATTACTCTACCAATCACTTTATTAAAGATATTTATGAGAGCACACTGCTTCGGTAGCATACTGCTTTTATAGCACACTGATATTGCTTTGCTATCAACTCTACCAAGACTTATATAAGGAGTTGTGGGCATTGGAAAATCATAACTTGAACAAGAAAAGTCAGAAACTAATTGTTAGATATAGAGAGAAATTCAATGTTCAAATATCATCAAAGATATTTGAAGAAACACATATAAACACTTAACTTTATTTGTTATTCTTGTATCTTAGCTTAGAACAAAAAATGAGATTTCATTGTCTTATCCTACAATGGGAGTTCGTTTAACCCAAGGCTTGAAATATGGTCGAAATACTTATTAAGGAAAGTGACATTGTGCGCGATTTAACTAACAATCTTAAAAAATATTTTCGTTGTGAACTATGACTTATGTATTTGTGTAAGAGATATCATCAAAATTTGGAAAGTTGGAAATGCGTGAGAGATAAATTTTGAAGATGGAAAAGAAGGTGAAACAAAGAAAAAAATAAATGAAAGAATGACAATTATAAGTTTCATTTAAATAGTATTGCTACCATTATCGAACACGACATTAACCAAGGAGTGTGAACGGGTCATCACCCAAGGGGTGCGAAGGGGTCGTCATCCAAGGGTTGTCATCCAATGAGTGCGAACGTGTCGTGAACGAAGGAGTGTGAACGTGTTGTGAACTAAAAAGTGAAAATGGATTGTGACCAAAAAGGTATGAATGGTTCGTGGCCCAAGAGGTGCGAATAGATTATGACCGCAAGGAGGTGAATGGGTCGTAACCGAAGGGGTGCAAATGTCTCGTGGCTGAAGAGGTGTGAATGGATATTGACCAAAAATATGTGAACGCTTTGCTACCAAAAGGATGTGAATGTACTATCACCAAAAGGGTGTTAACATAATCATCACCGAAAAGGTGTGAATATAAAGTGACAGAAAGGGTGCGAATGTAATATTACCGAAAGGGTGCAAACGTAATGTTACTGAAAGAGTGCAAATGTAATGTCACTGGAATAATGTGATTTGCATCATGCAGGATGTTGATCCTAAATGAATTTAAGTGCCTTACGGTCAAAGTGGAGCCATAATGAATGGAAAACATATTGTTCATGGATGATGCTATGGACCACGATTCATGGGTATGGATCAATGACTTGAAGTTTATTTGAAGCCACCTAAAGATTATGTTGTATAATAAATATAAAGTGTATATGTTTATTTGTATGAGCTAAAGAAATCACCTTAAAAGTAACATCAAATGTTTGATGAGATTGTCTTATCAAGTGGTTTAGTTAAACTAGTAGGATAATTGTATATATATAGAAAATTGATGAGTCCAATAATAGAATAATCATTTGTTTATATGTTGATGACAAATTAATTTTTAATACTGACCTTAGACAAGTAGAGCTTAACAAAACATTATTGTCATCAAGTTTTACGAAAGACATGAGAGAAGTGGATGTGATTCTTAAAATTTGAATCACTCATGCAAGTAAAGAACTATATTTGATACAATCCTATTACCCTAAAAAAGGTTCTTAAAAAGTTCAATCGTGAGATTATTCTCCAATGAATACTCTCATGGATGCAAGTGTGAAACTTGTGCCTAATACATGACAAACAATATCACAACTCGAGTATTTACAAGTGATGGTTTATGAATGCATGTCATGATGAGCACTATGACAGATATAGCTTATGATATAGGAATGTTGAGTAGATACAATAGTAATCATAGTACTCAACAATAATATGTCTTAACCAGATACGTAGATTGATAGCCATTTTAATTCTTATTAAATTCATTTTTGATAGCAGTATAATTTTAAATGATTTACCATATAATTTTTATTTTTAAAATACAAAAATATTTTAATCATTCCTAAAAGAGATAAATCATCTATGATATCACAATGTCATTAGAAAATGATTGATTTTTTAATTATATATTTGATTGTTTCGCATTCATTTGACATATTTTTAGAATATATATATAGCGAATAAGTGAGTTTAATTAATATTATTAGGTTTAGATTCATTAGTTTTCTGAAATTTATGATTTATTGTATTCACTACTAATATAAATATATTAATAATTATTTTATAATTGTTTATGTAGTATCATATGTATTTATATGTATATTATCAACTTATATAATGTAATCTATGATATTTAATTTATTTTTATAAATAAATTATGTTAATTCATCTATATTTAAGATGTTTAATTGTTTGTTTGGACACACAAATTAAATTAGGTAATTTTAAGATTAGTTTCCTTTTAAAAACTTTAATTAAATAAATAAAAATAAAAAACAATCAACCAATCAAATTATAACAATTAATTTGAGAGCTCTCCTACGAACGACACGTCAACAGAAATCACTTAAGTGACTTCTCAATTAATATATAGGAGGATGTTAGTTCTCTGTTCTCATTATCATAATGGAGAGACACCATGATATAACATCTATCATGGAAATGTTTACCGCTACTAGACTTGCACCAAAAAACAAGTTATCCATTTATCATAAATGCTTACACAATAAAAACTACGTGAAGACCACATTACTTAGTATTGTTGCTCGTGGGTTCGCGATATATGTCTCCATACGATGAAATAAACACTTTTAAACAATAAAATCTATGAAATACAAAACTTCTTTCAAACCTAATTTTGATACTCAATACTCTTGAAACACATGTAACGATGCTCCTACTGGTTGCATCTGAAGTCTGTTTAAACAGCCTTAAAATCCCCACCAACAAATGTATAGTCTTCTATCCTAATCGTATCCCCTCCTTCACCAGACCCCCTTCTACGCAGTCATATCTCTCGTTGTTCCTTCTTTGTCTTCATACTCTTGTAGTTTTTAACTAATGAAAATCAGATTCCACTTGAAGCACATGATAGTTGTGCCTTCTTTGTTATAGTGTGTGAAACTATCGGTTTTCAAGACTTGCATAAAAGCATAATTATTTGACACTTAAGCTAACAAATATATTATCTAAATTACACAAAATTTCCACATATTTTGGATTATTCATGAACCAAGGTTAAGAAAACCTGAAATGACCAAATAAAATAGACACTCTAATCATTAAACGATCCAAATAGTCATCTCTCAAAAGTGAAACTCAGATTTTATATTAGGAAAAATTATAGAAAAATCATGAAATTGGTAAAAGTTTGCATTTTAAACTTTGGATTTCAAATGTTAACACTTTAAACAATAAAACTTGTTTCAATAACACAATAAATATCGAAACTAACTTATTTGTTGCACATGTTAAAATTGTGACCAGTTATTGTTCTTTAGCAGGTAAAATTGGTGACGTGACGGTTTACTTTTTAAAAAAAAACATATTTTTAATTATTTTAATTAAAAACAAATAAAATTAGATAAAAATTCAATATAATTTTTAATAATTGATAAAAAATTAAGGGAAATAAAGAAAAAAAATTCAAATAATATAATAAAAATAAATTTACAAATTCAAAAAATTACAATAAATTAAATTATAAAATAGTCTAAAATAAGAAAAATAGTAAAAAATAATTAAAAAACAAATTAAAAATTTGGAAATTCAAAAAATAAAAAAATGAAAATAAATAAATTGTAAAATCCATAAAATAGGAAATTTGTAAAAAAAATTGGAAAACAAATGAAAATTCAAAAAAAAAAATTAATTGAAAAAGACTTGAACTCAAACCTCTTTTGTGTTTAGGTAGGCATATGAGTGTTCGGTTGTTGGGTTTGGATCCTATGGATCCTATATATGGACTCAAACAAAACACTTGAAAATGTAAACTATTGTCAATTTCATGGTTTTTGCTAATTTTTGTCAACTTCATGATTTTGTTTTTCCATATTTTTTCTTAATTTCTTAAAAATTAATTTTGCAGATTTTTCTTAAAAAATATTTAAAGAAAATTAAGAAAAAATATGGAAAAAATAACATCATGAAGTTGAAAAAAAAATAGAAAAACCAAGAAATTGACAATAATTTACATTTTCAATTGGTTTGTTTGAATCCAAATCTTTAGGATCCGAAGGATCCAAACCCGACTCCGAACACTCATATGCCTACCTAAAAACCAAAGAGGTTTGAGTTCAAGTATTTTTTTCATTTTCAATTTTTAAATTTTTGAATTTATAAATGTATTTTATTACTATTATTATTATTGTTATTTGAATTTGTAAATTTATTTTGATTTCTTGATTTTTACCTGAATTTACATCAATTTTAAAAATTTATATTGTATTTTATCTAATTTTATTTGTTTTTTTAATTAAAATTATAATTTGAAGAAAAAAATAGACCGCCATGTCACTGATTTTAGTTGCTAATAAACAGTAATCGGTCATAATTTTGAATGTGTAACAAATAAGTTAGTTTCGATGTTTAATGTGTCATTGAAACAAGTTTCATTGGTTAAGTGTTATCATATAGACTCCAAGGTTTAAAGTGTAAATTTTTGTCAACTTCATGATTGTTATGCGATTTTCTCTTTTATATTATGAGAAGAAACAATACATTAAAACACCAAATTTAAAGTCACTGAATATAATGTAAACAAAGTCCTCGACTAAAACTAAAACAAATTACTCAAATCCAAAAACATGGACTTAGATTTGTCACTTTCCATTCTTTCCATGTTAGTAACAAATCATTTTAGTACTATAATTGACATAAATATTTTTTTAATATATTTTCATGTTTAGTTTATTTAAAGGAAAAATCGCTAAAAACTTCCAAGATAGCAACCACTAGCACTTTAAACCTCGAAGGTTTAGAACTAGCACTTCAAACCTTCATATTGGCAATTTTTTTACTTTAAACCCTCAACTTGGTAAAATTATATGCACCGTCACTTTAATTAATGGAGTTGTTAACTCGTTAACAGACCAATTAACTCCGGTGTCAGAATTAATTAACTTCGAATACCAAAACGGTGTCGTTTTAGCATTCACAAACGGTGTCGTTTTTGGAATAAAACATGTGCTCTTCTCCTTAAAAAAGACATCCCGACGAAAAGAAAAAAAAACATAAACCGATTTGGGATTTTAGGGTTCGTCACTGTCGAAGGAGATTGAGAAAGCGATTCGGATTTGCAAAAAAAATTGAAAGAATTGAGTTCATCAACAGGATAGTGGGTTGATATGAGGTAAGAATATTTAGAATCTATACATTTCGAGGTGAGTTTAAGATGATGAGGTGAAGTGGTTATTTCGGATTTATTTCATTCTTAAGCGAGTTGGGGTTTTTATTTTCTTACTTCTTGCTCAAATTACAAGTTCAAAAAGAGTATTAAACTCAATATCCACTACGGTGGATCTGTTCTGAAGATAGATGACAATTACCAATATATTGGTGAACTCGGGTTTAAGCAGAAGATATGGAAGACTTTTGAAATTAGATTAGAAAATCCTTCGTGAGAGAGGAGAAGATTATGTCACCATTAGCATTGATTTGGTATAAACTTCCACGGGAGGAGATGAAGGATATCATGTATATCTTTGACACAATGAATGATGATATGGTTGAGCTACAAGCAACAGGGAAACAAAGTGGTGAAGTTGATATCTTCTTGGAACATGACTGCTCAGCTCATTCGCCCATTAGCATCAGTTATCTAAGTAGTAAGCAACTTGAATATGAAAGGGAAAATTCTGAGGGAGATGCTGAGAATGTTGATGGATATGAGACTGGTGAGGAATTTGTAGATAGGCCGAGAGAAGAAGATGAAGGTGATCAACCCGAGGATGAACTACCACCGACTGAGGAAGAAGAAAACTTAAATGCACATCAGAATGATGATGGAGAAGAAGTTGTCTTAGACACATGAGATAGTGCTAATGACCACAAGTTTAAGACTGTTTTTGAGGAAGGCTCTAAGACATCTGCAGATTTAAAAGCATATGAAATGAGAGGAAATGAAGAAAATGGAGAAGAAGCAAGGGAAGTAGCTGAAAGCGATGAAGAAGATAGATCTGGGGATGTAAAATATCCAGATACGCCACTGGAGTCAGAAGGAGAATGGGATCAGTGGATCTGCAAAGGAAGGCGTAGAGGTGAAGCCAAGTTCCATGGGTGTTTGGATAAAGTGCCCTACATATGGCTGTTTCAAAAGTTTGACAGTGGATTAGAGTTTAAGGATCAGTTGCTTAGATACTCTCTGAACACACAGTATGATATTAAATGGCAAAGTCTTAAGCAAATAGAATAGATGCGGTTTGTTGTGCGGAGAAATGTCCTTGACGAGTTTTGTGTTCGGTTGAGGTCCCTCTCAACAAATGGATGGTCAAAGTGTGTCATAACAAGCACAACCATGAGAAAACAAGTCGCGTCTCAATGCTGAAACAAGGAGTTATTGCAGGACTCTTCAGAGAGGAGCTGAGAAGGAATGTGAACATGCAAGCATCAGAGATTAAGGACATCATAAAAGAAATGTATAGCATTGTGGTACCTATTTCAAAGTGTTACAGAGGAAGACGGATTGCATTAGACTCGATCCTTGAAGCACAATTGATATAATTTAAAAAAATTGTGGGATTATGAAGCTCAGCTACGAAGAACACATTCATGTATCATCACAAAATTGAACATAGTAAACGTGAATGGTTTCCCACAATTTGACAGCTTCTACATATGCTTTCAAGAAATTCGTGACACTTGGAAAATATGTTGTAGACCAGTTATTGGACTAGGCGGATGTTTCTTGAAATGAAAGTTTACTGGAGATTTATTATCTCCTGTTGGTAAAGATGCAGATAATAGGATGTATCTTATTGCATGGGCAGTTGTTAAAGGAGAAAACAAAGACACTTGGAGCTGGTTTATTAAGAGGCTGAAGGCGGACCTTGGATTGGGGACATGCGACACTTACACCATCATTTCCAACAAGCAAAAGGGGCTTGTAATTGCAGAACTTCCAAATGTTGAGCATCGGATGCGTGCACAACATATATATGGGAATTGGAAGAAATCGTTCTTCAGGTTTGAGTACATGATACACTAAAATTGGATCTTGCTACTGTCAAGTTAACAGTGGTAGTTGTTGTATTTGAGATTCAATTCCAGAGGACCGTTTTACACTATATCTTATGAGTTTTAATTTCTTAGCTAAAACTTTCAGTTTTAACAGAGAACAAAATAAAAATAACAGAGAGCAAGGTACAGTTTGAGTTGTTTTTAATTTGGGAAAAAGCTAGCCTAGGGTGATTAAATGGGTGTTAGATATCATTAAGCCATACGATTATTCAAGTTCGATTTTGGAACAAGCCCAAAATATAGATCAATGGCTAGAACAGCTCACTGTCGTGGTGCTTATTCCTTTCAGAGAACAGCCCCGGAGACTAAGTTGTCGCTTGTTCCGAGTTTTGTCTATGAACAGTAACGATCAAGTCTATTCAGTTCATATTACACCCTAATATCTACTTTCGCTGATTAGGGATATAATACTTATTCTAAACAGTTTAGGCAATCTATAACAGGTTAATGAATAGATGAAACCCTAGATCTAACTTAAAGTGATCAGATTTATGCTAGCATTAAGTTAGGTTTAGAATAAAGGCCATCAATGAACATACAACTTATTTATGTGTAGCTTAAATAAATCTAACACCCTAAACTAACAATATCAACTACTCAGCAATAATGGCAATAAACACAACAAGCAATACTGAATAATACTCCATTAATCGAAATCAAAAACTAAAAATAAGGTTCAAGAAATCTTCTCATAATTGCGAGAACAAGGTGAAGATTCCTCTCTCCCTTACAAAGTAATGAATCAATCGAGTTTATGCTGAAAAGTATGAGAGAAAATTGAGCTGAAAGAGTCTAGGTCTAATAATGGTTGTGCCTCCCTTTTATAAGGCTTTTGTGACGGCTGGAAAGAGGAGAAAATATAATTAGGGCGAATCCCAAAATATTCTGCAGCTTCCTAAAATATCTCCCGCGGGGATCAAGACTGTGCTTGTTCTCTGAGGTTGTTCTCCGAGACAGAATTCAAATTTTCCTCTTTTTCATGTTTCCCTCCAAAGTTCCAGAGCCTCTTTTATACCTGAAATGTCTCGAATAGAGCTGTAAGTACCCTATAATTGCATGAGAAAAATCAATAAATCACAACCAAAATATGCTAAAAACGCACTATATCAATACAAAAACTTATTGTGGGGAGTTGCTTACAGCTACAATGTTGGTGAATATGAAGAGAATATGAGGATGGTTGAAGCATATGACTCTGCAGCTTATACTTCACTACTAGCCACAGAACCAGAGAAGAGCATATTTCTCCACTGATTCTCGTTGCCATGATGTCCACAACAACTTGTCTGAAAGCTTCAACATGACAATAAAAATAGCAAGATCAAAACTTGTGATATCTTTGTTAGAAGATATCAAAAGACAAGTTATGAGAAGGATTGCAAGGAGATTTCTAAAAGCAGAGAAGTGTGGTACCATCCTAACACCAATCACTATGGAACTGTTAGAAAAATCAAGGGTTGATAACAATTTTTTCACAACTATTAGAAGTTCATCCACCTTATATGAAGTTAAAGATTTTAATCATGGCTACACAGTTAGACTTGCATCACATAAATGTGCTTGTAGGCGGTGGGATCTAACGAATAAGTTTATTAACTCTTGCTTGCTTGTAGACTTGGCTTCATGTACATTTGCCTTCAAGTTTGTTAACTTTTGTTTGCTTGATAGGTATACCATGCAAGCATGCGATATGTGTGTTTGATGAAAACAGAGATGACCCTATCAAATACGTCTCTGGTTATTACCATACAAGTGTCATGAAAGAAACATATGCTGAAAATATTAAACTGGTTAATGGTGAGAAGCTATGGAAAAGGATAGAAAAAACACCAACTGGAATTCCAGACTTTCGGAAACTAAGAGGCAGACCAAAGCTCTGTAACAGAAGAAAAGAACCCTTTGAGGATTTACAAAAACCTGGAAGGTTACAAGACATGGAAGAATATTATGGCGCAGAAACTTTTTACAATTAGGACATATCAAAAGTGGTTTTAAGAAAGAGAAAGTCGCAGTGGAAGGTCCAAAACAGGAGAGGCCGACCTCGTAAAGGTCTAAGTGAGGTAAGTCATTTTCTTAAAAATTCATATTGAAATTACTATGCTTCTAATGTTGCATTCTAGGTACCAAAACGGCGAACGAAGCCAAGGAAGAGAAAAACTCCATCAACTGTGAGCAGTTCTCAACAAGTACCGGCTGATGAATCAACTTCCACATATCCTAAAAGTTCTAGTGCACCTGAACTGGCGAGCTCATCAGTTCAAAGGTGAAGAATCCCAGATGTAGACCACCTCTTAAGATAACAAAAAGTGGTTCAATTCCAAGATGTGTTGGAGTACTTACATGTCCATACATAGATCAAGTATTCAAGATGATGAACAAGAGAGCCTATGATACATTAGCTACTCCACACAGCCACCATAGTAATTATACGTCTGTGTTTTTAGGATCTTTATGTTATGCTTTTGTACTTTGTGGAAATTTGTTACAACAATCCTCTTTTGTAATTTGTAAGACTATGTTACAATATCCTTTTGTTAAGCATAAGTTTGAAGTGTTTATTTGTTTGACTACGTTTTCAACACCGAGATACTCCATAAAAGCAACACCAAATGTAGCATGATACAACATTATAAAGACAAACACAGAAAACTGTAGCACAACAAACAAACAAAAAAAAGACATAAATAGCCGCAAACAAAACAATATCATTTGAGAACAACATAGCCGCAAACAAAACAATATCATCTGAGAACAACATAGCCGCAAACAAAAAAATATCATCCGAGAACAAAATCATCCGAGAAAAACCACAACATAACAATACCAATTCTACTTCCCCATTGACACCATCACTCCAAGAACCACAACAAACCCGACTGTCGAGGATATCAAAACATATCCAAACATTCTGCTCCTCTCGCTTAGAATCAACACTTCCAGCTTTGGCGACTCACATTCTTCACGGCATTGCTTCAACTCTTCTACTAATGAACTTGGATTTTCGAAATCCCTTTCCCTCTCATGAGCCACTTCTTTAAAAGCATCCTTTAAGTACTTAATCTCCTCTTTTGCGCTCGGATCATATCTCTTGCCTCAAGCAATGCTAGATGTTGCCATCCATGAGGTTTTTCTACTCATACCAACAGAAAAAGTTGCACGATTCATACCTTTGACCACTCTTACGACCCTTACAAGTGTAACCTCCGACCAGGTTTGTCATCTGTCCAAGCTTGGACAATCTTTGCTAGCCCCTTGCAGTTACACAAGACCCCCTTTTCGTTCTTGTATTCAATTGTTGAAGAGCTTGAACTTGCAGCCATCTGTACAACAAAAGATAGTTCATATCCTCTAAACCCATCTCTCTCATATCAATTAAACACAAAATCTTACCTGGTATCTTTTCAAAATTGACAATCGCCTTTGACAGTGACAAATCCTAGAATCTCCTTCGACAGTGACGAACCCTAAAATCCCAAATCGATTTTGTGCTTCTTCTTTTTTTCGGGATGTCTTTTTAAGTGGAAGAGCACATGTTTTAATTCAAAACGACACCATTTTGTGAACGCTAAAACGACACCATTTTGGTATAATCGGAGCTAATTAGTTCTGACACCGGAGTTAATTGGTCTGTTAACGGGGTTAACAACTCCGTTAATTAAAGTGTCGGTGCGTATAATTTTACCAAGTTGAGGTTAAAGTAACAAATTTGCCAACATGAAGATTTAAAGTGCTAGTTCTAAACCTTTGAGGTTTAAAGTGCTAGTGGTTGCCACCTTGGAGGTTTTTTATGCGATTTTCCATTTATTTAAATATATTGTTGTGATTCCCTTTCATTTTCATTATGATATAGACTTGATGACTGTGGTTTTGTTTCCTACATTCCAAACCATGACGAAATATTTTCATAGTACAAGCTGAACAAACGCGTTGAGATCGCTACATATACATGAGTTTGAAGAACTCTTGTGAGGCTAATCCTCTATGTGCATAGAAAGAAACTCAAGTTCTTCCTCCACATTAGTTCTCTATCATCTAAAGGTTTAAGCATCATTGGATAAAGCTTATCTTGGTTTTTCAGAAGCATATACCTCTGCAATCTTTGCATCCTTCTTCGCATTAGTGGTGGTATTAGTAATCTTGCCATTTTTTAAGAAGCCTACGAGGAAGATAATAAGTTCGACTATACCAAGAAAGAAATTTTGAGATTGACAATGTGAAATCAGAGTCGTTGGAAGAGTTGAAAACTATTGTACTTGAATAACAAGAATTTTCACAGAAAGTCAACAAATAAATGCATGTTTGTAAGGAGGAAATGAAGAAGAAAGTTGAGGTGGAAGTATAGATGGAAGTTGATATTCTTAAAGAATAGATTTTTTTTTTTTACCGAGGAAGTGAAGAAAAAAAATGAAAGTGAAGCTAGTGATCATGAGAGAAATGAAATAACATGGTCTTGCAATGTTGGAGAAACATATAAAACTCTCTATTAATTATGTTTTGTAAACACTTATCTTTTTTTGTTTCATTTGGTTTGTAGTTGATACAAAAGAACTATTTTATTTGAGGTAAGTGCAACTTCTACTTTATAGCTACAACCATTAGATATAATTGTTTTACAGGTTCTATGCTTATAGAAAATTTGTATGGTGGATGGTTTTCGGACTTTGGTATTGCAAGATAGTGTGATTGTTGATGAATTTGAAAAGACATGTTTGACAAGTCCAAGAATTTATGGGTACAAAACAAAACAAAATAGACGAGAATACGTCATTTTACCACCAAAATTTTGAATTTAGATTACAAAGACTTGATCTCCATGATTGAAGAACCTCAAGCATTGTCAAATTTATCAACATAGGTAAAGGAAATAGAACACTACAAAAAATCAAATTTTGAAAATTTCATACATACCTCGGTTTGATAATGCAATTGATGATACATTAGTTAAAAAATGCAAGATTTTTTCATATTGTCTTATTTATGCTGGTTGTTTTTATCCCAATTTGGCTACTAATATCATATCTTATTTGAATGATAAAATTCAAAAAAACACACAAAATATGTTTTTTTTGGAATGCGACGAGTTTAGCTTCATCTCACATTTCTATTTCCATGAATATAGTTTGGCTTAAATTTAGATATTTTAACTACAATTATAGAATCTAACTGAAATAAAAAATATCAAAAATTAAAATTTTTATGCATTTAACTATATTCTAAATATTCAAATCAAACTAAAATAGAAGAAATAATAAAATATATGTAAATATCTAAAATAAAATCCATATATCTTGAAATATTAGTCATATTTAGTTTTGAAATAATAAAAATCCTAAAGTAAAATTTATACATGAAATGTTTTTATCCAAAATTTTCTAAAATTACTCAATATATAAATTACAAAAAAAAAATTAATTAACTAAAATTACTTAAACGTATTCTTTTGAAATATCTAAACTTATCTGAAATGACTGGTATCTTTGTTGGATATTAGAGAGCTAACAGTTTTACAATCTGAACCAAAGACAAAAAAAAACTAAACGGATCAAAATTTCATATATATTAAAATGGATTTTTATATTTTGTACTATTAATACCCAAAATCAGAAGAACCAATCCAACACAGAATATTCATACGTCCATGCCCAATCTGGTAAGATGTGAGCTCAAGATTAATTGGCAACAATCGTACTCCGGACTGGTCTTTATCAGATGTAAGTTATGAATGAAAATCCAACCTTCATGCTAGAACTAACATAACATACTCAAGCTCTGATTGTCTATTTACACAGCTGTAATTTTGGCAAACATCGTCATATCAATTAAACATAAATAATGAGTCAAACAAGCTTAAATAATCATCTTAATCATAGACTAGTACATAATACAATTGGGTATCTAGAGGTAAAAAAATTTGGAACTCTTTGGGTTTAAGGTGTTGTTTCTTAATTAGCTGGTCATATAACCACCTGAGTCATCAAGACCCACCCAACTCATGAAAGCAAATAGAGACTCCCTAAAACCCACTTTCCCTTTTCTTCCCAAATCCATTTCTTCTGCACCACACAATCAAATCCATTGCATCTGAATAAACGCATAGACAAGAGATTGTTACATAGTAAATTTCATTTTGGTGACATGTTTAGGATATCTCTCTAGCGGATAGTCTTCATTATTCAATGTCTTTATCACATCAGCCTTGTTCAATCTCCATATTATGAACTAGCGTTATGTTCTGTTATGTTCTATGATTTGCCTTCAGAGCCGTCCCTGAGTTTGGAGTGGCTTAAAATACAATTACAAATATAAGGCATTTTATATAGATACGAATGATAAACAGTAACACTAAACACTATGCAAGTGCTAAATATATATATATAAAAAAATGCTTTCATCACTGAGTATGGTTAAAATAAGTGTGTGTTGGATAATGACAACTAACTACGATTTATTGATTGTTAGAAAATGAGGGCCTACCTCAAGTCATGGACTTGTTGAGCTCTGTACACTACAGAGGTGTCATTCGAGAAAGAGAGAGGTAAGGAAGAGTGTGTGCGTGTGTTTTTGTCATAAACGTTGTTTGCTATTACCATACTCATCGTAGTCAGACAAAACAATATAAACTTCACAACATACAAATACACTACGTTACGACTACAACCATTGATGTACATTCTCCAATCTTCAACCTTTAATCTCTCTCCGGTGTCACTCCCGTCACTCTTCTTGAGCTCAGATTTCCTGCATACGACCATGCTTTCTCTGATTCACCCATTATTCCCTTCTCTCTCGTCCCACTCCTGTACAGCAGCGGCGCTCTCCTCGGGCTCCTCGATGCTATACTAAGGGCAGGTGTAGCAAATGGGGAGCCGTAGGGAGAGCTTTGTGCAGAAAATGGTTTCTGAGCAGCAGGCCGACCGTTGAGTCCACCTATGCTGAACAGGGCAGGCGACTCCGTGGCAGAGACGGATCTTCTCATGGCATCATCAACATAAAGCACATCATCTATTCTGGCAGTGACGTTGAACGCCATGCTCTCCAACACCCTCGAGTAACTCTCAAGAACACCATGCCCTACATCCTGTAAAAAAACATACAAAACTCTTTTATCAGTTAACCATATCATTTCATCCTACCAGCAAAAGTTACACCAGTGTAGTTTATTCTACCCTGTTGTACTGAATCTTGTTCATGTCCAGCGTTGTCTGGGGAAGACCAGGGAAACGGATCCTCAGGCTCTGCAAGAGTGTCTCAGCTCTCTCCGCAAGGAACTCATTTCTTTCGGAGTCGTTTACAAGTCCTTTGACCTTGCCACTCCATGAAGATAGCTTTAGTTTCGCCTGCTTCTTGTGCTTCTTCCCGTTCTTCTTCTGCCTCCAAACGTGCACGGCAGCCTCAATCCTGTTAGCTATTTCAAGAGTCTGATGTTCAGATGAGAGATCAATACAGTCTAGGAGACATTCAGGTGAGAACTTGTTTGCAGTTAAGTATTGGTGGATTAATTCTCCAAGACATTCCTTCCCGCTCTGCACCAAGTTTAACAAATATAAACGTTAAAACCTCAATGAGCCAACGGAGAGAAGCTGCATGCATATACCTTGGGCAATGTCTCCAAATAAGGGTCAGGTATCTCCATTTCGGCGAGAACACCGGCGTTAATAGCCAATGCAGCCTTGAGAATCTGGTTAGCAAAGTCCCTGCACTGCTGGAGTTTCTTCCTTGTCTCTTCAGACAAACCATTAGGTGGAACCTTAGGGCAAGGCAGCCACCACTTCTCCTCCTGCCTAAAGGAAGGACGACCACCGCCGCCACGGGAAGCTGGAGAGTCGTAGGACTCCTTTTCACAATCTCCAATACCAATCCCACGATCAGTATACCAGAACTCAGTGTCAGAGAAACCGTCGAGCATATCAATCAACATTGCATCAAGCTTCTTAAGAGCAGGGAGGTTAGCATATAAATCAGAACGAGGGCGAGTCTCCATGATCTCATAAGTTCCACCTCCTCCAGGGAACTGCTGAGTAGAAGGAATGAGCTCAACGATGGAATCGCACACACAGAGTAACCACTCAAGCTCTCTGCGCCACATTACCTTCTTTTGAGAAGCAAGAGGCTCGAGCCTCCATAGCTCACCAAACACAGTCGCTGTAATTAAATTAAACTAATTGAATGATGATGATACATTATACATAGATAAGAGTAGAGTCTTTAAAGACATAAAGAATGGTTCTCTTATTACCAGAGAGATTGGTAATGGCGTTGGAGATTGCAAGAGCTGTACAGACACCTTTACCTCCTCCAGACATGTCTTCTCCGAGAAGTAACTTAGCAAATCTCTCCTTCATCATCTCAATTTCTATTCCAAATAAGGAAACCCTAAATTAACTTTATCCTAATTTAGCAATAATACATACAATGTCGGAACCTTCTATGTTTTTTTTTTGTTTATTACCGGATAAATCGCTGCCATGTTTCTCTGACTTGTCATCCCAGACAACGTCTTTGCCGCCGATGACGGGAAGCATGACCGGCGCCGGGAAGTAAAACCTACGGGGGCTAGAGGCTTCTCCGAAGAAGCTGCTTGAACTCTCAGACTGGCAGCTAACGTCGGCGCTGGGGCTGTAGCTTCCGCATCTCTCGGAAGAGCACTCTTCGTCTTCCTCCGAAGATAGACTTGCCATTTTTTCTCGGATCAAGAGATTGACGACAGCATTTACTGGGGGGAGAGAAAGAGAGAGAGATAAGGAAATGTGGATCTAGTTTTGCAATTGTGAAGATAAGTGGACTGAGAGTAAAGCTACCTACTCGACGAGGATGACGAGGAGTCACTGTTTGTCTGCCGTTTTATATTTTCATGTTAGCATTGCATGCCGTTTTATGTTTATTTTAATTATTTCCTTTCTCTTTGTTTGGAAGTGGTCGGCGGGGACTTGCTTAGCTTGTAATAACTGTTTTAGAGTATTTTTCAATAAGAAAAATCTGTCAAGATACAAAATTAGCTTTTTGATGCAAAACGTTTAGAATTTATATGAGAAACTAGCTTTTAATACAGTACCTGTTTAGAATGTACATAAAATCTGTTTAGAATTTACATAGGAAATTAGCTTTCTGATGCGATAATTTGAGTGTTTAATTATTTCTGTTATTTTGACTGTCCTCTACATTTTGTTAATATATCACATCAGTGAGCTATATGAACAATACGATATGAGTATTGTTAAATTAGGGTTTATCAAGGTCATACAACTTAAAATTAATTGGTGATAAATTGATTTGTTTTAATATTTAATTTTTTATTTTTTCAAAATTATCGATGTATAACTTTATTCATTCATTAACACTCTCTCGTTACGCTCAAGCGTGGGCAATTATGAGAACAACATTCACGAAATGGCCTAACATCGGGTGGTTCTGATACCATATTAGATTTGAGTTTTATCATTGATTTTCAATTTAAAATCAATTGGCAGTTATTAGATTGACTATATCCCTTCATATATTAGTTAATTATTTCTCAAACTACCTATGTGAAATTTTGTTTCATTTACAAACACTCTCCATCACGTTCATCTGTGAGTAATTGTGGAAACAGCATCCAATGAGTGGCCCAACAAGTTTTGTAAGTTCTACAAAAGGAAGGGTCACCTAGTGAGGAATGTTAAAACCTACATCTCACTCCCAGCAAAACTAACCTAGGAAAAAAAATTGAGAAGTCAAAAGAGAGGAGAAATTCTCCCCCTCCAAAAGGGAACCAAAATCCACATCATCAAAGAGGGAGCGACTCGAAGAAGAAAAGTCACCTGGTTCACTAGCTGATCTTCGACCAAAGATAGGCCTCATCATCAAATGCTTCAGCCTATACGGTATATCGATGAAATTAATCACCACACCTCCACCAACGCCTCGCATGCCCAAAATACCACAAAGAGGTACACCTTACTTAGTTTAACTACAAGATATTCATCCTTAACATCTCACAATAAACTCGGGGGATGGGGATATACCTCCCAAAACCATTCGACTTCATCTTTAGTGGCTTAAAATTATATCAAGACTTAATAAACTCTATAAAAGCCTACCAAGATAAAATTGAAAACATATCCATGGAAATTACTCTAGTGGAAAGACCCTACCACGAAAACACATTTCATGAAATTAAAACGATTCACGTCGATAATCTAGTTATCACAGGTTTCGATTTGTTTCACGTAATGATTGATGCCAAAAGTTCAGTAGAACACCTCTCACTAGCTTCTCTACAAAAACAACAAACTCAGTCGGATATAGAAAGTTGCCAGGTTCCGTGAAAGACGTACGTCGACTTCGTCGTAGTAGATAAATATATGTCCTTCAATGCCATACTTGGGAGGCATGGATCTACGTGATGAAAGCATTCCCATTGACGAATCATCAGTGCATGAAGTTCCTAAATCCGAAAGGCGTTCAACACTTGAAACGAAACAGTGATCCATCTATAAACATTCAACCAAAAGATTTATCTATAATGACATATTTGTATATACATACTACATATATATATATTTATATTTAAGAGAAATCAAATTGGGTCTTGAGAAGATTTTTTTTCTCAAATCTTTTCTTATTGTATCTAACATTAACATATATAGTATGAAATCTAGACTTATCGGTTTAATCATTTGTATACATTTTTTGAGATTCCAGCTTATTAAAAAAATTGTCAATAAAATATATCAAATATGATTCAGCAGAAATTAGATGACAATTTATACTTTAAAATTGAGAAATTACTTAAAATATTATAAATTTGATACCACTTTTAAAATGCACTCAATCAAAAATAACATAACATTTTAATTTAGAGTTTAGTGATTATTGTTTAGACCATCTCCAATCCCACTTCATTTTTTACTTCAAAGTGAAGTCATGATAATGTTGCTTCAAATTTAAAGATATACTATTCACATCTTCATTTTTTTTAAATGAACTTTTTAATTGTAAATTGGTCCTTAACTTTTATTTATTCTTATCTTTTACAAAATAAATCAAATACTTTAATATATCACAATTAATTTTTAATTTCAGTTGTTATTTTCATCATATTAATTTAAAATATTAAATATACTAACATCATTAAAAAATTGTCCAAATGAAGCTGATGTTTGAGGAGATTCTTGAGCTTGTTGTTCTTCACTCCTTTCCAACAAAATTTGAGTTCGCTTAGATTGAATGTATGCACTAACTTTTTGTTTATTTATTTATGTTTTGTGTAATAATTTTTATTATATGTTAATGTTAAATTTGTATTAAATAATATTTATGCTGGAATATTATTAAAACAAAATATTTGGGTAACATTTGTAAACATGAAAAAGTAGAATATATTATTAAAAAATAATGATAAAATAAAGTTAGAATATATGTAGAATATTCTTTTTACAAAGAAAAAATGAAACAAACCTTTAGAGCAAAAATTGTTTCATTTTTACTTCATTTTGAAGAAAATGAACTTTTGAAGATAAAATTAAAGTCAACTATTGGAGATACTCTTAGAGTTTAGTATTCAAGAGGTAGGGTTGAACTTATAAACCTTTACGAATAATTATAAAACATTTACAAAAAAAATTAAAAGGTTAATCTAATTTTCATCATCACAAATTTAAAGTATAATAGTCATCCTTTAAATGGAAAATTGAAAATGGTATCAAGTTTTTGGTAGAAAAATAGAATTTTCCTTTAAAAATAAAAATTAGAAATACCATGTCATGTTGACCAAAAACAGAAATACTACCTCATATGGTTGTATCTGAAACTTTTTTAAAAGTATAAATTTAACTTCATTTTTATAAAAGGAAAAAAAAGTAAAAAGAAATAAAAACATTATTTGAATATCAAACTTTTTAATTTTGTATCTCTTATAAAATAATAAATAATCAGAATATAGTTATTAAGAATAAAGATTACCATTTTACATAAAATTTAAAAATTTAAAAATATTTCCAAAAATCTTAAATTTCTTCAAACAATCTCAAAATTTGTAAAAGTAAATTGAGTTCATTACCATAAAGGCCATATTTTGTCTTTTTATTGCACCCAAAGACAGTTTTTACTTGCAAGACACAATTATGTGGGACCGAGAGAAAGTTTGGACATTTTTGACCTTCGATACAATGAAACAAGAGTGTATAACGTTAGGAAACTAGTTGTGTTTCTTGGCTTTGTTAATTTTGTTAGGTATAGTTAACTTTTTGTTATTTTTTATTTTATGTTATTGTTTTTTCTTATCCCCTTTTATTTTTAATTTACCTTTATCTCAAATTCTAAAATATATAAAACTCAATAAATTATATGAACTTATCTATCTTTTGATATCCATTTTCATATATATATATATATATATATATATTAACATGTAACTAAAATTAAGTGTGGATATGGATACCAAAGTGTAATTATAGAATAGTTGTGGATGTGGATATCAAAGTGTAACTTAACTATATAATGCTAAACCACGATGCTTGTTTCCACCATAAATCTATTCACACTGAACTTGTGTAATGTTGAACCAGGAAGGAGAGGATCTTCTCATGGATAAAAAATAATTAGATGACCAAAGATATATCAAGAACAACATATTACTCTAACCAAAAATCGAGTTTTTCAAATGAAAAACAAACCATAAAAACAAATCTGAAAGTCATTAGAAAAAACAACAATCAATTCCAACAAAATAAATCGAGTCTTTTAAAAAAAATACAACAACAAAAAATAATTTTTTTTACCAAGTAAGATATCACTAGAAGTCATCCCACTAGTCCTTGAAGATCTTGTCCACGCGGAGCCGTACCACAAGGAATCTGTCCACCCACATCATATGTCCAAACTTCAACCATCCACACATAACCCATCCACGCGCCAGCTATCCACACACCACCCATCCACACAATACCCATCCACATCTTTTGCAGATCTGGATTTTGAAATCAAAACTTTACAGATCTAGATTTTGAAATCCATAAAAACACTAAGAAACCAACAAAACAAAACGAGAATCGATTAAAAAGATTTAGAAGATTAGACAATTTAAGAGAATCTAAGATTTAGAAGATCAGAAGGTCAAGCTACCTTTTTCTTTTTTTCTACTTTTTTTTGTAATCTTTTTCCTTGTTCTCTTCTTATTATCCAAGATCTGGTTCTTCTATGATTTTAGGGAAAAGAAGGATTTGTTACGAGTGAAAAAATATAATAATGGTTCCAGATTAACAAGCTTTTCCAATTTGAATTTCTCGTGCTTCATCGATTAGCAAAAGAATGGAGATTTGGGGTGAGGTGCTTTCAACGGGTTTAGTTGGCAAAGTTGACTTGTTTAGTTCCATGGTGTAAGAGACAAAGCACACAGATAATGTGTGTTTCAAGTGGAATGTGTCTTCATATGTAAATTGAATGACACAATGTGTCCAAGAGAGTAAAAATTTCAAGTAAATTTGTAAAATCTACTCAAATCTCAGATTTTCTTGCATTAACATATATTTAAATTCTCACCAATCCCGATCCAGCAAACCCTCTTTACTATCAGTCTATCACTAGTTATGCTATCAGTTTTCGTATTCATTTATAGTTTCGGTCTTATTTCGTCACGATAAGGAAATATTGCTCAAATTGTATTACAAGGAATTGATGTAGAAGAGAATGAGGTGGCAAGGGCCGATTGGTGGGTTATGGAAGAGATACATGGCAGAAGCTAATTGACTCGAATGATTTGTTAGAAGATGGACGAGATCGATAACTGAAGATATAGAAAGAACAAATCATTTGTGAAGAATTAATCAAGAAAAGTCAGAAACGTTTTTTCATCTCTTTCTCTCTGTAAGAATCTCCTCTTCAATCGAAGATTCTTTACAATTGAGATAAGAATCTGTGTTCATGAACATTGATTCTTGAGTCTATCAACATACGGATTAATTAACCGTATCATATTGCCATGGACAAACTCAACGAACAAGCTAATTTTATTCACGAGGTTGATTAGATATGTGTAACAAATGATGAGTACAACTTATTTACTTTTTGAATATTGAAAACAGGTACATAAATTTTATAGTTTTGTTTTCCCCATAATTTCACGATATGCCAGAGATTGCTTGCGGCTGAAGAAAACAAGGAACAAGATGGATTCACTAGCTAGCGTGTCTTTACCCTGTAAATTTGAGGGAAATAGAGCCAGTTACACGTTACAAGCAAAATGACATCGTCAGCATCCAAGACACCGCTGGTCTCACTGCCCACCGCTGTCCAAAAGTTGTTCTTTTGACCACCACTTCCGTCGCTGTACAAACCCCATGCAACACATAGAACAAAGTGATTCCCCCTGAAGGCATTACACGAGTTCTGTACAAGTATAGTAGCTCATGAAACAGACCAGAGACAAGGAACGTCGTAAAAAACCCCATGAACTTAGCCAAACCGGAGTTGCGTTTGGATTCTCCCCTTATGGGAGCATAGACCCCCGACCGGAGTATAGATGAGACCATGGGGTTCCAACGGCGACCCCAGAAGTCTTGAAGAGAGGTGGCTAAGTATGGTTCATTGAACACTGGCTCGAGTTCGAACCCAAGAATGATAGTGAGCAGAAACTTGATGAGCGTTAAGAATATCTCAAGTGGCAAGTAAAAACTCAGAGCATGGAAACCCAATAACACAATTGGGGGAAAGTTTTGTTTGTATTGTCGTACATACAACAACATTCCATATGTTGCAACTTTTATGGCAAAAAGCCATCTTGGGAAACTAAATAAAGATTTAGTGTTTTTTTGAAGTTTCTTGATTGGGAAGCAAGTGAAGCAGATAAACTGGAGGAGACTTGGAAGTGGGGAAAGAAGACCCTTATCAAAGGCAAAGAGGACCCTTATCAAAGGCAAAGAGGATGAGTTTCAAAGTTCCCATCCCTGTAAGGAAAAACACTATGGTGAAAATGAACCAAGGAGAGGACAAGAGCATGGGAAAAACAAAGAACTGAGCACAGACGGGAAGAATAGAGAGTAATCGAAGAACTCCAGGTTTGATTCTGGACGGTAAGTAATAACAGTAACACACCGAGATCATTGCAGAAAACCATACTCCTATATATCTCTTGAGTTCTTCCATCTTCTCTCAGATGTTTTTTTTTGGCGTTGCTGAATTGTTCCAATCAGCAACGTTTTAACTTGGTTGTTGAGTGTATTTAGAGTAACCGGAATGAATAGACAATAAGGGCATGTGGTTTAATAGGTAGACAAATGAAGGAACAGGTTTGCTTCTACTTCTCTCTTATGGGGCTGGCTCGTGTGTCTTTACGGCAAGGCATATATTTTACGACTAAATATTGGTTCTTTACGACGAATTATTATCCTCGTAACTTCACGACGAAATATTATCCTCGTAACTTTACAATGATTTGGCGAGAAAATATGCATTACGACGTATGTTAACGATGAAATGTGTTTTGTGGTTGTTTCATTGTAAAGTGTATTTTACGACGAAACAACCAAGATAATAGTCATCATTAACTATATCTTTTCTTGTAGTGTATGTTATATAACACTCACGTTTAACTCAAGTTTGTAAAACTATCTTCGTTTTTTTTATTATGATGTATCAAAAAATGATTCAATGGTCAAAAGCGCCCTTACCGAAGTAGGTCTAGATTAGCGGCAAATGTTCGTAACAGCCTACATTATCAGCCGGATTACGCCTCGATCACCAGACGCTGGAGGAACCCAGATGTTAAATTTTATCCCCAGTGACCAGCGGGATTCAAACCCGGGTCCGTATTGGGATCGAAGCTCCCTCAAGACCACTAGACCGTCCTCGCTTGGTTGTTTGTTACAAACTTACAAGCACATGTCTTAAACAGAACAAGTCAGCCATATCTAAACAACCACTTAATGATGAATACAAGCCATATCAGAAGAGGGACTTAATATCGACTTCAAATCATAAGCAACCACAAGAGAGACTCAATATCAGACTTATAAGACAACACTTAATACTCTATAAGACAACACTTAGAAACAGAACACATCATCATCATGCAACTTAAATCAGTTATCAACTTATAAGACAAGTAACAATACAATATAACATTTGTATCACAGACATAACTTAACGAATTATAACATTCGTATTACATACTCTTTTATCTTGCCTAACTTATGCAATGATCATACACAAATTTGCAAGTAACCTATTATCATTCACAACTACTTCTATATAAACATATATATCTGAGAGTGAGAAGCAGAGCACTACTTTAACATCCCGATTTCTGTAATATGTGAAAAAGATTAAGAGAATTAATTTAACTACCTCTATCACCAAAGTTCGCTTAACTTTTCCAACACACATACGTTTATAACTCTTGAGTTAAGCGTGTTTGAGCTGGAGTAGTGGAAGAAAGGATGACATATCAGAAAGTGATTCGCGAAACCGTATGAGTGAGACCAAAGCACATGGAAATGTCATGTGGTGATTACATGGTCAGTAAATAAGACGTTCGAGCCTTGAAAAAAATTTAGGCATCGCCCATCGTATGGAATGGGGCGCATACACCGAGTGAGCAGGCGTGGGAGGCCCATTAGCCGAGGATAGTCATAATGTAATATCACGGTTTGTGGTGTATGTGGAAAGGCTAAAGATAATTTATTTGATTACTAATGTCATCAAAGTGTGCTTACCTTTTGCGGGCACACATCTATTTAGAACTCTAAAGTTAAGCGTGTTTGAGCTGGAGTAATGGAAAGATGGGTGTGATCTATCGAGAAGTAATTCATGATATCGTGTAAGTGAGACCAAAGCACGGAAAAAACATGGGATGATTGCGTAGCCAGTAAACATAATTGCATGGCCAGTAAACCATGTCCGATTATAGAATCTGTAAACAAAAGGTCGAGGACATAACTCTCTATGTCTTAGCTCCTATGAAATTAATAATTAAGAAATCCAATAAGACTGATGGCACAACTCTAATAACGGCAAAATGATAAACAACAGAGAGTTCAAAAAAGAAAGATGAGATACTAATGTTGTCTATAAACACAGAAAAACAGAAAACAAAGGGTTACTGATAAAAACATTAGTTCAGATACATTATTCCGGACATGAAAGAGTGAGGTATTGTACATATGGATGTTAATACGGGTAATTACCTGTGGGTTTATCCAAACCCGTTAATAGTCGATTGAGTTTTTACCCATTTAAAATTAGTTGGTCAAACATAGTATAATTTTTTTAAATTTCTATTATGTTGGATAAATACAAAAAGGTAACTGGTACACATGGACTTTAATTATATAAAGTTACCAAAAATATTTATATATATTTTTAAAATAAAACCACATTTTTTTCCTGCCCAAACTAGGAAATGAATCTATCCGTCAAAACTGCAAAAATAAGTTTTTTTCTGTCAAAACCGAGTTTTCCAGCCAAAATTGCAAAAACGAGTTTTTTTCGCTAAAACGAGTTTGTCTGTAAAAACGAGTTTGTCTGCAAAAACGAATTTTTTGACCAAAACCGCAAAACAAGTTTTCCCACCAAAACCGCATAAACGAAATTCCCTCTAAAACGAGTTTTCTTGTCAAACCGTAAAAAATGAGTTTTTCCGCTAAAACCGGAAAACGAGTTTTCTCGCAAAAACCACAAAATGAGTTTTTCTACGAAAACGAGTTCTTTACTAAAAATGCAAAAGAAAAAAAAATTCCCGCCAAAATTCAAAATTTTGTTTTCCCACCAAAATCGTACAATTTTGCTTTCCCATTAAACCAAAGTATTTTATCCGGTTATTTTATGGATTTAAATTACTAATCTAATGTTTTTGGGATTTTGAAAGTTAGATTTAAAATGGGTTGGATATTGTGTGGGTTGGGTTGGGCTCCGTAGTTTTACTCTCCACGTTAACATCCCTACATCTATGCCTTCCTATATTTCAGATTCGTGGTTGTTATAGAAGAACAACTCTCGGTGTTACAACGAAAATTCAATACATCAAAGATAGAGGTGTGGGTGACCAATAAAATTGATACTAGAGCTGCGTTGTGGACCAAATCCTTAACAGTGGATTTTCACACTGGCATTAATGGTTTTATTAAGGTCCCATGCAGTTTTTTGATGGACGAGGAGAAGATAACGGTTGTGAGCTGTAATGTAAGTGGTAAGCCAGCGGAAGCCGTATACATGATTGATAAATATTACACAGAATCCTCTCTTGGAGTGACTAGTGACTACATAGGTATCATGTGTTGGAACTCGTTTTTGACAAAGCGGTGTGGACCATTATTTCGAAGGGCTTTTCGACGGAGACGTCTGTCGGAAGGACCGAAATTTGGGCACGATGTAATCGTCACCATAAACACTATGAGATAGTGTATTTGTTTGTCAAAATCGGAGTTGTGTTTGAATGAGAAATAGAGGTCCAAAATGAGTGATATAAAAAGCTTGTAAAGCTTTAAATTTGGCTAAGTATAATTTTTTTAGCAAATGGATCACTTTGGATATTTGGGTTTGAATTTGAAACTGATTTTGTTAGTTGGACAATATGTCAATTAACTTAATTTTTTTAATTTCATTTATGATGATCTTTTATGTTTTATTGAACATAAAAATGCAAACCCATATAAAGTATTTTGGTTTTGATTTTCTTGGTCAAAAACCATATATTACTTTGCCCACTAACGTGAGTAATGGAGAATCAATTCTCACTATTACGATAGTTTACTCCATAATCACATAACGTACGTTTTGACTTTTGAAGTTATATATATGTGAAACTCATTCAGCATAGACATTGGAGAGAAAATCATTGAGCAATCCTTCACACTCTTATTATTATTATTTTTTCTTTTTCTTTGAGTCTGAGAGTATACACAAAACAAGTTTCGCCAGGCTTCTGATAAAGTGACGCAGATCAGAAGATTTTTGCAGTTGTATCCTGGGACTCATTACGTTATTGAATTGTCGCACTACGAGACGTATTTTGAGTTAAGGAAAAAGATAATATCTCGACTCTGCAATTATATCATCCTCTTTTCTTATATTTTGGTATAATCTTATCATTTTATTCTTTACAATATTCAGTTATTCGTAGTTTTTATATTACGGTTATATCAGTCTTAATTGTTTTTCTCTGTGTTTATCTCTTCACACCTCTAAAATTTGCGTATCTATTATTCTATATTTTTTTTGTTTGGAATTTAATTGTGTTTGGTATTGAATATTTATACTAATTCATTTAATTGTTTTTGTAAGCAGATTTAAAATTCAAGTATGTCTTACAACACAAGGATATCAATCTTTAATGGATTCGGTGGTGTGATAGGCAATGGATTGAATGAGTCGACGCCTCAAATTGAATTTGAGAGTGGTCTGCCATTTATGTTTCTATTTGCTATGAGAACTAAGATGTCTACTGAAAAGAGCATTCAGATTCCGTCAATGCTTACAACTTACACAAGTAAAAAGCTTGACAAAAAGAGGCCTTATGGCAACCTAATTGAAAATGACACTTGTGCTATGGTCACAGAAGTCAGTACAATTGAGGCTAATTTAAAAGACTGGTGGTATGACACAGGTGCCACCACTCACATATGCATTGATAAGGATATGTTTAATACCTATCAAAAATGCAATGTTGAGGAGAGGTTGTTAATGAGTAACACCTGCTCGTCTATTATTGAAGGTTGTGGCGAAGTGAAACTTACGCTAACTTTTGGACAAGAGATTACTCTCACCAATGTTAAACATGTTCCAGATATGCGAAAGAATCTTATTTCTGGTTCGCTATTAAGCAAAGCTGGATTTATAGTGACTTTCGAGTCTGATAAACTTGTGCTAAAGAAAAATGATATTTTTCTAGGCAAAGGATATGTTCAAGATGGACTGGTCAAAATGTGTATTAAGACAGTTTTATCTAAAAATGAACCAATTGCTAATTTGGTTGAACCGTTTAAGGTTTGGCATGAACGATTAGGACATGTAAATTATAAATCTATACAAAGATTAATTAATTTAAACCTAATTCCGAAATGCAAATTGAGCAAAGAGAAATGTGAAGTATGTGTACAAGCAAAACTCACAAAAACTCCTTTCCCTCATGTTGAGAGAACGACTGCACCTCTTGGTTTAATTCATACAGATTTGTGTGATTTAAAATTTGTTCAAACGAGAGGTGGAAAAAAATATTTTGTGACTTTAATAGATGATTGTACAAAATATTGTTATGTCTATTTGCTAAGAAGCAAAGATGAAGCCTTGGAAAAATTCAAGGAGTATAAACTCGAGGTTGAAAACCAACTCGATAGAACTATAAAGATAGTTCGAAGTGATAGAGGAGGCGAGTACGATGGACCATTTGATGTGTTTTGTAAAGAGCATGGCATCATTCATCAAACAACCGCTCCCTATTCACCTGAATCAAATGGAGTTGCTGAGCGTAAAAATCGAACTCTTAAAGAAATGATGAATGCGATGTTGCAGGAATCTGGGTTAGCCCAGAACATGTGGGGGGGGAAGCACTGCTTACCACAAATTATATCCTCAACAAAATACCTCACAAAGTCACTGGTAAAACACCATATGAACTTTGGAAAGGTGTTGTACCCTCGTACAAATGCTTGAAAGTGTGGGGGTGCCTTGCAAAAGTCGCAGTACCACCTCCCAAGAAGTTTTCAATTGGACCTAAAACTGTAGATTGTATTTTCATCGGATATGCCCATAATAGTGGTGCTTATCAATTTTTGCTTCATAAGTCAGATGTACCAGATGTACATGTTAATACAATTATGGAATCAAGGAATGCATCCTTTTTCGAACACGTTTTTCCATGTAAGAATAGAGAGAATTCAAAACGAACTCATGAAGAAAGCGATGCAAACACCTATGGACATGAGGCAAGTACTTCTGGCACATCTTTTGATGATGCAGAAGATGAATCTAGACGTAGCAAAAGAGCTTGCAAGGAAAAATCTTATGGTGAAGATTTTTTAATGGTCTTTCTTCTAGAGAATTAACCAAGAACTTTAGCTGAGGCCATGTCTACACCAGATGCAGATTTCTGGAAAGAAGCCGTCAATAGTGAATTTGACTTCATTATGCAAAATCATACATATTATATAACTGATTTACCCGAAGGGTTTAAAGCATTGGAGAGTAAATGGCTTTTCAAAAGAAAGTTGAAAATTGATGGTTCAGTTGATAAGTACAAGTCGAGGCTTGTAGTGAAAGGTTTCCGGCAAAAAGAAGGCTTGGATTTCTTTGACACCTATTCTCCGGTGACGAGAATAACTTCAATTAGAATGCTAATAGCAATTGCAGCATTAAGAAACCTAGAAATCCATCAGATGGATGTAAAGACTGCTTTTCTAAATGGTGATTTAGAAGAAGAAATTTATATGAAATAACCTGAAGGGAAATTTATATGAAACAACCTGAAGGGTTTGTTATCCCAGGACAAGAACACAAAGTTTGTCGACTGGTGAAATCTTTGTATGGACTTAAGCAAGCTCCAAAACAGTGGCATGAAAAATTTGACAATGTAATGATGTCAAATGGTTTCAAGATTAATGAATGTGACAAGTGCATATACTTCAAAAGTACATCACATGGGTACATTTTGCTTGGCTTGTATGTAGATGACATGCTCATTATTGGTAGCAATAAAGACATAGTCAATCAAACAAAGAACATGTTGAGTGGCAATTTTGATATGAAAGATATGAGACTTGCTGATGTTATCCTAGGAATTAAGATCTTTCGTAATTCCAAAGGAATCATCCTATCTCAAACTCATTATGCTGAAAAGATACTTGAGAGATTTAAATCCTATTCAAAAGGAAAGGCAAAAACTCCTTTAGACCCTACTTTTCACTTGACGAAAAATTCGGGTGAAGCAGTTTTACAGTCAGAGTATGCTCGTGTTATCGGAAGTTTGATGTACTTAACAAATTGTACTAGACCCGATTTAGCACATGCGGTCAATGTACTGAGTCGATACACGAGTAATCTAGGACATAACCACTGGAATGCCATAACAAGAGTATTGGACTATGTACGTCATACTAAAACTTATGGACTAAACTATGGTAAAGAACCAGCTGTTTTGGAAGGATACAGTGATGCCAACTGGATTTCCGACTCCAAAAATTCTAAATCCACAAGTGGATATGTCTTTACACTTGGTGGTGCCGCAGTTTCTTGGAAGTCTTCCAAACAAACTCTCTTGGCCAGATCAACCTTGGAATCTGAGTTCATAGCTCTAGATAAAGCTGCTGAAGAAGCAGAGTGGCTTCGAAATTTTTTGGAAGATATTCCTATGTGGGATAAACCAGTGTCAGCACTACATATCCATTGTGATAGTCAAGCGGCAATAGGCCGGGCGCTGAGCAGTTTGTATAATGGTAAATTTCGTCATATAAGAAGACGTCATAAAACCATTAGACACTTGATCTCAACTGGTGTAATTACGATTGATTACGTCAGAACAAATGAAAACCTTGCTGATCCATTTACTAAAGGTTTGTCACGAGATCAAGTTGTTAAAGCATCAAAAGGAATGGGTTTAAAGCCTATGAATTAAGATGAGGTTTGGCGGTAACTCTACCTAAATGACTGGAGATCCCAAGAAATAGGTTCAAGGAGACAACTAAGTCAAACTAAATCTGTCCAAAGCACTGTCAGACTTCTGTCTATACCCAGTTCCTAGGATGATTAAACAGTGCTACATGTAAGGAATAGAGGATAAGCATTTGCTTTTAATGGTTTGTGTCCATAGTTTTGAGATATGAATGGAGTAGTACATGATACTCCTCTAAACAAAACAAATGGCAATTCACCTTGTGAGTGTGAAATGGGGTCGTTTCTAGGAGAATGAAGGAAAAACTATATTCTCCAAGTTCACTCATGATTAACCAGGAATGTTCACGGCCAAAATGAACACAATAGAGAAATTTGTTTTGTGAGAGAATGAAGTTGTGTTGTAGCTATTGTCTCGGTTTACACCAAAGTCCGGGGGGGGGGGGGGTTCAAGACATCATGGCCACCTCCTGTTCGAGTAAATCCGATAGCTATTAACAATGACAGGTTCAAGGCTGAAAAATGCTACCAACTCATCATGCAGTGGATTTCTCGCTCGTACTCTCAAAAGTTTTTTTTTTCTTGAGTCATGTGTCTAGAGTCATTTCTATTCATGTGGGGGATTGTTGGAACTCGTTTTTGACAAAGCGGTGTGGACCATTATTTCGAAGGGCTTTTCGACGGAGACGTCTGTCGGAAGGACCGAAATTTGGGCACGATGTAATCGTCACCATAAACACTATGAGATAGTGTATTTGTTTGTCAAAATCGGAGTTGTGTTTGAATGAGAAATAGAGGTCCAAAATGAGTGATATAAAAAGCTTGTAAAGCTTTAAATTTGGCTAAGTATAATTTTTTTAGCAAATGGATCACTTTGGATATTTGGGTTTGAATTTGAAACTGATTTTGTTAGTTGGACAATATGTCAATTAACTTAATTTTTTTAATTTCATTTATGATCATCTTTTATGTTTTATTGAACATAAAAATGCAAACCCATATAAAGTATTTTGGTTTTGATTTTCTTGGTCAAAAACCATATATTACTTTGCCCACTAACGTGAGTAATGGAGAATCAATTCTCACTATTACGATAGTTTACTCCATAATCACATAACGTACGTTTTGACTTTTGAAGTTATATATATGTGAAACTCATTCAGCATAGACATTGGAGAGAAAATCATTGAGCAATCCTTCACACTCTTATTATTATTATTTTTTCTTTTTCTTTGAGTCTGAGAGTATACACAAAACAAGTTTCGCCAGGCTTCTGATAGAGTGACGCAGATCAGAAGATTTTTGCAGTTGTATCCTAGGACTCATTACGTTATTGAATTGTCGCACTACGAGACGTATTTTGAGTTAAGGAAAAAGATAATATCTCGACTCTGCAATTATATCATCCTCTTTTCTTATATTTTGGTATAATCTTATCATTTTATTCTTTACAATATTCAGTTATTCGTAGTTTTTATATTACGGTTCTATCATCATGGTGCCCATACGTTTACAGTTATGTTCCAAGTTTGGTTCAAATCCAGTTCATAACATAACAAAATTATTTATTTGTAGCTCCTCTTATTTCTTCGTATCTGGTTTTGACTTTTTGTTTACGTCAACTTTTTTGTTTGATTTAGATTAATGACTTGATCTAATATACTTATTTTCTTCTTTAATTACATTCAAGTTGATAACTGAAACATCAGGAAGTTTGTTTAGCAGATTGTTTTCATCTTTGTTTATGTCTTTTAGATAATTGATAGCCTGCAGTAACAAATGAGGTTTATTTTCTTGAAACTAGCGTCATTTTCACATTGGGATACACTTGCTAAGAGTGATCAATGCTGCAAATGTAGCGCCCCGATCCTCTGCCGTCCGGTTGGGGTTTCGACCGGTGTTATAGACACGTGACTACTTATTTTAGATTGTTCAGTGTGTCCCATTACTGATTCCAGGAATCATTGGACGCATTAACCTTCAATCAAATACCAACCCAACCATATCCACATATTTCTACTAACAATCCCGCACATAAGGAAATGGAAAGGAGGACATGAGTAAATGAGTTACTCAATGAATCAGTTTTAGACCAATCACTCCGCATGAAACTCTATATTACTTAATGTGAAACGAGAGCTGGCTAGCCACTACAACCAATCATTTAAATGCATATACCATATCATAACATCATTCCATACTTTTCTATCAAACTAGCGATCACACAATGCAACGAACTCAGTCACTACTACAAAATAGATTTGACTCGACTCAACTCAACAACTCGACTCGATACCAATCATCCTAGACGTAAGGACCTATGACCCACTCAAGGACGTCCCACCTCTTGTCGGCCTATCCCAAAAGGTCTTACGTAAACCATGGCCTCCCAACTTCCTAAATGGTTATCCGAGTTACAACATCTTTGGCCCCTTCTGGCTTTGTCTGTCAGTAAAATACTAAACTCTAAATCCTAGACACTAAACCTTTAGGTAAATCCTAAACACAAACCTTTAATCCTAAACCCTAAACCGAACCCTAAACCTTTAATCCTAAACCTTTAACCAACCCTAAACCCTTAATCATAAACCCTAAACCTTTATGATTTAAGGGTTTAGGGTTTAATGTTTAGGATTTATTTAAGGGTTCATGATTTACCCAAAGGTTCAGGGTTACGGTTTATGATTTAGCGTTTAGTATTTTGCTAAAGACGTTAATAATATTAAAACATTTTTTTTTTTGGTGTTTAGTACTATTTTTATTTATTTTAAAAACATAATATAACTTCACAAATTCTTATTATTTTGTTTCTTTTTTTAAAAGATATTAAATTTAAATAACTAAATACTATTGGTTGGTGAATATAAAAGATCAACCGCTAGAACCTAAGAGCAACCCAATGTGAGATTTTAGCTCTCGGGGTTCTCAAATATATATATATATATATATATTTATATTAATATTTATTTGTAAGTTTTTTAACTTTACGGAAAATCCAATCCAAAAGTTTTTTATAGAGATATTTTGGGTTGAATTTCCGATAAAATTTATTTTGAGAACCAAGAGTTTAGAAACCCCATTGAAAGGGCTTTAAGAAAAACTCGACAAGAAAATATTTCTAAACAAGTCCCTAATCTACATATGCTACAGATTTTGATCAACTACCATTAATGTTTTTTTCCATTCTAATCTTGTTTCTATCGATTCTAATCTTTTCTATCGATTCTAATCTTTCAGTTAAATCCGTCAAAACCCAAAAGTCATTTTTGTGCCTCCGTAATCTTTCGAGAAGAAACAATCAGCTATAGTTTTGGCAAATGTCCAATATCAATTAAATAGTGAGTTACACAAGATTGCAGAATCATCTTAATCATAGAGATTAGTACATAATAAAATATAGTTTCGAGCTGTAAATACTATTGAAATTCTTGCTTTTGAATTAAGTGTTGTTTCTTAGTTGCTGATGTAGCCATCTGCGTCATCAAGACCCACCCAACTCATGAAAGCAAATAGAAACTCCCTAAAGCCTACTTTCCCTTTTCTTCCCCAATCCATTTCTTCTGCACCACACAAACCAAAAACAAAATCCAATGAGTAAGTAATCAATCCATTTCATCTGAATAGAAACATAGACAAGAGATTGTTACGTACCAAATCTCATGTTGGTGACATGTTTAGGAGATCTCTCTAGAGGATAGTCTTCATTATTCAATGTCTTTATCACATCAGCCTTGTTCAGTTTCCCTTTACCATCTTTGTCCAAAAACAAGAACACTTCCACTATCGGATCAAATATAGATTCAACCAACTTTGGACCCATCTCTCTCGATTCCTCCTAAGAAACATACACCAAAACTTAGTCACTTTGAAACATTCAATCTATCTATCATCATATCTGGTTGTTTATTACCGTTGTGGATTCAGAGGAAGGTTTTGCAAGAAGATAAATGAGACAAAGAAGGACTATAAACTCATTGAACTGTATCCCTTTGCTTCCATCAACATCACACCATCCATATAAACCTTTCACTTCTTCCTCCGACAAACTCATCAGCTTTAGTTCCTCTAAGCATATCTTCAGCTCCTCCATATCTATTGTCCCGTTTCCATCTTGATCTGCATATTTTTCAAAAAATCAAAACGTTGAAATCTCTATGAATCTTGAAAGGATTCAAGAAAACGTTACCATAGGACTCAAAGACGTTTCTGATGTTTCTTAATCCTTCTCTTAGCTGAGGAAACTTCATGATGATTGAATCCATGGACTTTAAACTCCGGTGTCCCGGATAATACTTCCTGCTCTCCACCATTTTCCTTTCCAGCTTCGCGTCCAGCTCAGCATATTTCTTGTTGCTCTCCGAGTTAACACAGCAGCAGAGCATGCTTCCTAGGCAGGTTTTGTATTTTTAAAAGTATGAGTTAAACAGAGAGAAAGTTGACAGAACTTAGGAAAAACAAATCTAAGTCATGTTACTTATGATGTTCGTTGCAGAAAATAAATAAGAGAGACAAGGCGTAGCAGATTAAGTAAAGCATAAACAATCATGAAGAAAAGCATTACGAATAGTAGCAAAGTTAAAGGCTCAAACCTTGGTGGCACTTTCATCATTTCAATGTCTTTTAAATGATAACTTATAATATCTCTTTTGTTTCTTTATAGTTTCTGCTCTCAACCCCTTTTCAACTGAATACTAGATAATAATAAGGCAAGGTCTAGGGAATCACTAAAGGTTCAACATCAAATATGTACATGACAAGTTTTGTATCAGAATAATACAATCCCCTCCAAAGCAAGTAAACAAGTCTCTCTACCTTAATCTAGATTTTTAACCAATGGTACTACTAGGCCACCCTGCTTCATACCCGCCGCCCACGTTGTCTCCACGGTGCCGCTTCTTCATCGATGCAGCAGAAACCGAGCTCCCATTGGTGTTGGAAGTCAGAGAGCTTTCTACTGAACAGTTGGTTGTGATGTTGTTTTTGTGGTCTATTGCTACTGCAAGCTCGGACAAAGATGGCATCATCATCATCTTTGTTGCATCCAAGAAAGGGACAGTTGTGCTATTGGAGACTTTGATGGCTAGCTCTGATAGCTCTTCCCTAGCGGCCTCAAGCCCAGCAAAAGTAGCAGCTTGCTCGTCAAAGGCCTTGCAAGCTTTCTCAAGAATCGATTGCAGGTACTTTCCTTGTGCTTCTATCCTAAGCTGGAGTCTTCGCTGCACCTGCCCATACTACAAAGGTTATGACCATTGGTTCATTCTCAAATCTCAAGGGTGTTTGTTTGTATCTTTAAGTTCAACAGCCAGAAAATGAAGAAAGCTAACCTCCAATTGCTCGTGTAGTCTTCTTTGGACTTCCATCTGAGCGCGAAGAGCTTCAGTGACTTGGTAACCCCTGGTTTGCATACAAATAAAGAGGTTTCATAAAACTTTTATTCGCTAAACCAAATCAGTAAGAACAAAAAAGAGTCAAACGTAACCATACTCGTTCTGCTCCTGCGCTGCCATTCTCAGTGATGATGAAGAAGATGAACCTGTGTCCTGACTCTCCCCAACACAAGAAGCTGCATCATCAAGTTCACAGAATTAGTGGTCTACAGCTGAGATTCATCAAAACAGGGTTCCACTACCACACTAGATTTATCTTTGTTCTCTTTTCTAAATCTGAGTTTTTCCTTAACAATCGGCTCTAAAACCATGAGCAGATTACTTATATATATATATAATACCACTACAACAGAGTCCCTTGGGCCTCACTCAGGATACAGGTCTACAAGGTGTCAAACTAATGAGGATCCATACAGCCAAATCAATGAAAAGTGGAACAAAAAGCTTCACAAACAGAGATATAGACAACAACAAAAAGGGTCAACTAAAAAAATTACCATCCTTGGAGTTGTCAGTTGATTCTTTGCAAGCTTGCCTCCCCAGACGAAATTTCTGTTCGAGCAAAACACATACACAGGAGAGAAGCTTAGCACCCAAAATTATTGCTATAATACATGGAACACTTGGGAAGCTAAACTGAAACTCACACTCCAGTCAACAAAATCTCTTATCAAATCTCATTTGCTAAATGTCTCTAAATTGTTCAAAGGCAAAGAGAGAAACCTGAAGATGTGATTTGAGGTGGTAGAGGGTGAGACCTTTCACTCCCATTGTTCTCATGATAGTTTTGGGCGTCGCTTCTGTAAATATGAACAGAATAGAGACTCAGAAAGGGTCTCCATTTAACAATTATCTAGAAAAAGATAAAAACTTGAGTAGGATCTTAATTACAAAAAGCTTCAAACAAGAAAAAAAGCAAACTTTCAAAGATGAATACTGACACTGCTTAATACATTCTTGATTATAATCCTAAAAAGGAAATAAATTTATAAACTGCAACATATCCTTCTATTCTGGGAAGCTAAGATCTTGTAAGATACCGATTCAAGTGTCTTGTAAGAACAACAAAACTCATTATAGAGTACATGTAACATTAAAAGACAAAGACTTCAAGAGAAGAAGCAAACGAAATGAGAAAAAGACAGCACCTTTCACTTACCTCACATTTCATCAAGACAAGATCCAAAAAAAAGACAGAAACAAAACTAGAGAATAATAATCAGTAGGAAAGTACAAACTCACTATCGGGACCGCCGAGCTGCGTGACGGCGTCAACGAACCTCTCGTGGAGCTCAGCAGTCCACCGGAGACGGGGTTTGGGGTCAGTGGTTAAGACCAAACAGGCGTCGCCGGGAAGATTAGTTCCGTCAAGAGGACCATGGTACTCACCACCGTCGATAGGAAGCGAGCGAATGGCGGCAGAGTACATTTTTCAAGTTTTGCGTCGCCTTGACTGTCTCCCCGGGAAAGGTGAAAGAAAAAGTTGCTTTCTAGGGGAAAGAAGAAAGTGGTAGGCAGATTGGAGATGGGGACCCGGATCCGGGTCAGGGTTCGGGTTTTTTTTTTTCAGACAGCGAAGAGACGGGTGGATAGATTTGGACGTACACTCTCTCTATCTTATTATTTTTGAGAGGGTACATGTTATCATCTACTAATAATTTGCTTGCCGAGGTACTTTGATTAAAGTATTAGTTATATATAGTAGTATTAGTCTGATATTTTAAATTTATGTTAAATAAATAACTTTTATAATTTTATTTCAAGAATAATAATAAACTGCAAAGTATTAAATTTTTATAAATTCAAGTTCGAGATATATTTCTAAAATTTTAAGTTAAAATATTTATATTTCTATAAGCCATATATAGTCTAATTTAAATGCATTAATATATATATATATATATGTATTCTGAATATCTATTAATTGTTTTCTTACTCATATAATTTTATGATTATTTGAATTTTGTTATAACAAAATTTTATTGATTACAAAATTTTCAATGTGAGACTTTTAACATTTTTGGTAATTACCATTTCTGAAAATTCAAATTTCATTATATACAAAAATATAAAATTTTATTATATAGTTAATGTGGTAATATAAAATCAAATAAAAATGATAGAAGACACACAAATGGTTTTACTATTCAAAATAATTAACTATCATATATATATATATATATTAATGGGCAAATCTCTCAAATTACACCTTTTGAAGTTTTTTGTCACAAAAATAAACTTCAAAAACAAAAATGACCAAACTAGACCTTTTTATTTTTTAAAAATTAATATTTTTTATTTAATTTTTCAATTTTAAACCTCACCCCCAAAACCCCACCTCATAACTCTAAACCCTAAGTCTAGATTAGTTAACCCAAGGGGTATAAACGTATATTTACCCCCAAAATCCCACTCCAAAAAGGTTATTTTTGTCATTTTTTCCCTTAAAGTTTATTTTTGTGACAAAAACTTTTTTAGGTCTATCTTAGGGTATTTCTCTATATTAATTAGATTAAGTAATTTTTTAGATTTTATTTAAGGAAATAAATATTTTTAATTTCAGGAAAATTTGCTAAAATAGAACAAAAAACTTTATCACTTTTCTCTTTGCAATAAATCTCTTTCAGTCCATTATGGATTAAGATACCCTTAGCATACTTTAATTCATATAAATTATTTTTAATGCCTTAAAATAGTGAAAAATATTTTAAAATATGTATATGAAGATGTCTGCTACTGAAATCCAAAGATCAATATAATTTTTAAATCTGAAAAATTTGCATATCTAACACTTAAAATAACTTCTAAACAGTGGAATTTAAAAATAAAATAAAACTTTATATGCTTAAATAATAAATAAAACAATCACATTAGGTTGAATCTATAGCTTATTTGAATCTACCATATAAAACACACAAAAATAAATATCCAAAATTTATAGTAAGAAAACCATGATATAAAAACGAGAAACCTGCAAGACTAAAATAAAGTAGTAAGAAAGACATGAGACAAAAACCGAGAAATTGATATAAAGTTTGATGTCTTCAAGTTCAAAGAGATTACAAAGAGGTTGAAGAGTTTTAGATTGAAAAACATTACATTTTGTTGCAGCCATTTGAGAGAAAGAGAAAAAAATTATAAATTTTCTTTATATAAGGAGAAAAAAATTCTAATCATATTAAATATTTTATGTTCGGAAGACTAATTGTGAAGTTTTCTAACATAGAATGTACTAGAAAAAGTTTGTAACCTTAAGTTTAGTATTTTTCTAAAAGACTTAATAAGAAGTCTTCTAATGCATCATATATTAGAAGACTTCCTAAACTCTAAAATAAAATAATTAACTAAATAACAACAAATATTTCATCAAACATAAGATCTACTATAAAGTGTTTAATATATATATGAAATTAAACACATATATGTTAAATTTAAATTTTTATATTTTGTAAGATTCTAAAATCTAGCATTAAAAATACAAACAATACTTATGTTACCACATTCTAAACCAAGAACAATCATGACTTATAACGTATATTCACTAATCTATGTTGAAAATAATTCAAATTTTGAAAATCTAAATTTATATCATTTAAAATTATTTATAGTTACATGATTTTAATTTAGTTTCCATCAAAAATATTTTTTATAAATTTTTTTAAAAAAAATTCAGAATAATACATCAGAAAACTTCTAGAGAAGATTTCAATAACTTGACATGACTTTTTTAGACCTTCGCATGGTTATATTCATAAAAATATACACGTTCTTTGTTCAGTCATAAGGAGGTAATTGTAGTTTCACTACCTTTTGAATTACTTTTGCAATTGATTAAATTTAAGATACACTTTTTCATATAAAAATTTAGGTCATTTTGGCAAATCTCTCACTAAAAATTTGAATTTCTTAATTCGCTGGTGGATCGAAGGCGATAGACAAAATTTGTTAAGCTAATATGATTTGAAGTAGCAGTAAAAGTTTGAAAAACTGAATTCCAAGATATAAAAGAATAAATTTCCTCACAGTGTTTTTTTTCATTGACAATATTAAAAGCATGTTGGATATAAGTCAAACAATATATGCCTAATACATGGAGTTATACAAAGTAGTTGAAAAAAAAACTAATATCGTCTTTTGCCAAAAAAATGATATCACTGGAAACAAAATATAACAAGAGAATCTTAATCCTTACATTTGACCAGAAAAAAAAATCTTAATCCTCACAAAGTAGAATAGACAAGTAAACATAATCACAAATTAAACAAACCAAATTTCACAAAACAATCTACCACTAAAAACGAAAAATCAGTGAAATTTTGCAGCTGGATGAAAAGACGAAGAATGTTAACAAGGGGTAGCTAAGAGAAATAGAATCTGAATTCGCAAAGATCTGAACCCGAACAGAATCTGTAAAGATTCGAACCAAATCCGAATCCGAATCAAATTTTATAAATATATGAAGGTTGAAATTTTTAATCCAGAAATCCTGAAATCCGCATAGATCCAAACCGAACCCGAATAGATACTCGAACGCCACTCCTACAGCCTTACATGTACGGATAAAAAGACCACATAATTTTTTAATTATTCAAGTAAACATACATGATGCGAAAGGTCACCTTTTGGTATTATGCTAGTTAACTAAAAAACTAAAAAATATATTTTCTAAATTGGAATATTGAAAGACTAATTGGTCTGTCTTTAACTGTTTTCCTAGGTATAATTGATATTCCAAGAATTACTAAACAAATTTTTCGTTTAGAAAATAAGGAAAATTTTAATTCAACAAAAATATCTTCTTTGCACGAAGTATGGCTATCAATCTGAATTTGCTTTCTTTTTTCTTTACTGATCGACCATATACCAATTATTCTTTCATCTGAGGGTATTGAATATACACAAGTGTGAGCTTCTTGTTACTCCTTCCAAGAGACATGTTAATTCGAAGTAAAGAATATATGACAAACGGGATTCAAGCTATCATTTTTGCCACTTTAGTTGTGACTTATATAGGTGAATCTATGAAGGGTAATCATTAACTTTCTTTTCAAATATTCATTTTTAGGTTAGCCCAATTATAGAATAGTTGAGTTACGTTATGTAAGAAACATTTGCATATTTTGTATTTGATATTGGCTAGGTATATATGAGTTAAATATCTATATAATATGCCCCACCACCTTTGTGAATTTCTAACTTTAGATAACAATATGATTTGATCAAAAAAAAAAGATAACAATATGATTATAAGTTCTTCTTTTTTATCTGTGAATCGACTGAAAAAGTATCAAAAAGATTGAAGAACTAAAAGAAAAGAATGATTCACAAAACAAAAATGGCATAAAAGTCATATATATTAGAGCAAATCTCCCAAATAACCATTTTTGAAGTTTTTGTCACAAAAATAACCCTCAAGAACAAAAATGACAAATTTAGTTTTTTTTATTTTCAAAAAATTAATTTTTATTTTATTTTTTTCAATTTTAAACCTCACCCCCAAAACCTCACCCCATAACTCTAAACCCTAAGTCTAGATTAGTTAACCCAAGGATTAACAAAATGACTAATATACATTTATACCCCTTGGGTTAATTAATCTAGACTTAGGGTTTAGAGTTATGGGGTGGGGTTTTGGGGGTGAGGTTTAAAATTGAAAAAAAAAATTAATTTTTTGAAAATAAAAAAACTAGATTTGTCATTTTTATTCTTGAGAGTTATTTTTGTGACAAAAACTTTTTAGGGTTATCTTAGGGTATTTCTCTATATTATATTATGCATTTTTAAAAATTGCGTGAATTCACAAAATAAGTAGTGAATTCTTATGATTCAAACTAATTTTTATGATTCAATAATATAACTATATTACACTGAAACAAAACATAGTGAATTCTAACCAATTTTCTGACCACATAAATTGGTCAAAATGTTTCCGACCATAAACTGACCATTTGATGACGATTAAAATAAGTAGAAAGAAAGTGGTCGGAAATTACCGACAAACAAAACTGATTAAAAATTTGTCAGTAATTTGTAACTAAAATTTGACCACTTTATTATCATCAGAATATGGGTCAGAAACTAATCAGAAAGTGGTCACGTATCTTAAAAAGTCTAGCCATTTTTATCCGTTAGTAAATTGGTCAGAAAGTGGTCATAATATCTGACTTTTTCTTTTGTTTGAAAACTAACCGTTAGTAGTGTGTAATTTGCCGGAAATCAAGATACTGCTTTGAGAGAAGGTAACACATTTTATCCTTGTATTCGTTGTGATAATAGTAAATTCATCCCTATCGAAAGAGTGTGGAAACACTTAACTATATCAATATGGATTTACACCTAATTATAAAATCTGGTATTTTTATGGGAAAATTGATATCAGAAATATGCCTAGTACTAGTGAATATGTGCAGGTTAGTTTAGAGGAACCTAGAATGGTAGTAGAATCTAGTGGTACAATTCAAATGGTAAACGATGCATTTTGTGAAAACATCTATTCGGTTATAGAAGATGGAGAGAGACTTGAGGAACCAAACTTAAAAGTGAAGAGATTTTTTGATATGTTGGATGCATCTAAGCATCCAATATATGAAGGTTGTAAAAAAGATCATTCTCCTTTATCGTCTGCAACTAGGATGATGACCATAAAATCAGATTTTAATTGGCGGAAGATTGTGTGGATGCAATTGCTGATTTTGTGAAAGATTATCTCCTCGGAGATAATATGTGTCCAGCTTCTTACGACGAGGTAGATAAACTTGTTTCGGGTTTAGGTTTGCCATTTAAGATGATCGATGTTTGCATCAACAACTGTATGATTTACTGGAAATCCGATGCGAACCACTTGGCATGTCGATTTTGTGGTAAACCACAGTTTAAGGTCACAAGTGGAACACTACAAGAAAACATTAATTACAAGGGCGGTTTTCCTTGTTAATTTGTTGTAATAGGAGAGTTACAATGAATTAACAAGGAAGCATGTTTCGTTGTAAAACACCCGTCGTAATAAGAGATTCGTCGTAATTTCCTTGTAACAATAACGACAAAATGAATTCGTCGTAAACGTGAAGGAAACATATTCGTTGTAATGTCGTCTTTAAGTGCTTGTACATTTTACGAGGAATTGACAAGAAAGTCATTGTAAAGTTCTCGTAATATCTTACAACGAATTTACAAGTCTTTCCATGTAAAGTCCTTGTAAACATTACAAGGAATTTACAAGTACTTCCCTGTAGATTCCTTATAAATATTACGAGGAATTAACACCTCATTGTTGTATTTCGTTTTGCATTATAAAACTTAAAATATTTAAATTATAAAATAAAAATATTTAAAATTAAAATATTTTAAAATATGAAATCTATATATATAAGTGTCATAAAATAATATTCATTTTTATAATATAAAACAAAAAATTAGAAATAAAAAAAAGCTAATGAAAGACGTCGTTAGTCGAAGTAGTTGTTGGGGCGGCTCGTTCTCGAAATTTTACATGATCTGTGGAATTGGAGGAGGATGTTGCATCCCGAGATGATGTCTTCTCTTGTCCAACGCACTCTGCAAAAGCAGGTGCATACAGAGGTACAAGCAAATCCAAATCAGTTTAAATACCGCAACATAATCCTTAAGTATAGTTATGTTACCTAAACTAATCACCTAAACTAACCACCTAAACTAATTACCTAAAACTACCTAAACTAATATTAAAAACATACCTTGAGAGGAGGAGGGGGAGAGTGGGTAAAGAGGAATGAACGAGGCATTCTTCATTCATGTTGCGCGTTTATATAAAGAAACAACATTCCTCGTAATGTCCTCGTAATTTTACGAGGAATCTACCACGCCCGTGTTTTAAGTTACAACGAATTTACCAAATCCGCATTTTTAGTGTTACAATGAATCTACTAGGTCCGCGTTTTTAGAGTTACAACAAATTTACAAGGAAGCATTACGACGGATTTACAAGGAAAGCATTACAATGAATTTACAAGGACTCGTGTATTACGAGGAATCTACCAGGCTAGTGTTTTACATTACGACGAGTTTACAAGGACTATATCAGAATATCTGAAAATCAAATCCCTAAACCCCAAAGTCCCTTACCTATAACATCATATCCCTTTTATCCCATCCTCCTATTTATCCCATTTTCCCTTAAACCCTAAACTCCAATTAAATCCTTAAACCCCTTAAGGAATAAGCATTATAATCAAACAACATAGACATGCATTAAATCTTAAATTGATTTATATTAAAATCTATATTTTGAGAATATAATACATCATTAAGAATCATTCGAGTTTTCATCAATATCAATACAATGATCATCATCGCTTGCGTCAAATTCGTTTTCACCTACTTCATTCGTCATATCGTCGAGTAGATCTTCATATTGATTGTTATCCAGATCAATAAGAAGTATGTCATCAGTTTGTTCAAGTACCTCGACTTCAATGATACACGCTTCTTCTTGCATATGTGTTTTTTCTCTAGCAACTATTCGTCCACGAGTTGAAAGTTTGGTAGCAGCTAACCAAGTTATTTCGGAATCTCTAAGACAAAGGTATGGAATGAAGCTAACTTGGTCGGGTTGAGAACGCTTACAATGAAATCAGTTTGGTAGAGCACACTTAAAACACTTTTTCACCAAAAAATAATGGTAACATGTTTCGTCGTAAAAGCCATGTAAAGTTACAACGAATTTACAAGGAAATAATTACAACGAATTTACAAGGAAGGCATTACAACGATTTTACAAGGACACGTGTATTATGAGGAGTCTACCAAGCCCACGTTTTTAGCGTTACAACGAATTACAAGGAAGCATTACAATGAATTTACAAGGAAAGCATTACAACGAATTTACAAGGAAAGCATTACAACGAATTTACAAGGAAAGCATTACACCGAATTTACAAGGACATGTGTATTAAGAAGAATCTACCAGACCCGTGTTTTCCATTACGACGAATTTACGAGGACTATGTGTGAATCCATGAAATCAAATCCCTAAACCCTTTTCCCCTTAGCTATAACATCATATCTCTTTTACCACATCCTTTCCTTTATCCCATTTTCTATTAAACCCTAAACCCAATTAAATCCTTAATACCCAAAGAATAAGTATTATAATCAAGACAATGGTAATATGTTTCATTGTAAAAGCCTTGTAAAGTTACAAGGACTCTGTGACGAATTTTCTCTTTCCTTGTATAATCGACGTCAATTTACATGTAAATTACGATGAAACCATTTCCTTGTAACTTTACTACAACTTTACGATGAAATTCAGTTCCGTCGTAAAGTCCTAGTAATATATTCGTAAATTTACGAGGAATATATTTCCTCGTATTTTTTCCTCGTTATAGACATGTTTTCTTGTAGTGGAAGAGCTAAGGTTCCATTAAAAAATATGTGGTATTTGCCATTAGCTGATAGACTTAAAAGGTCATGTCAATTAAAATGCACAGAAAGTTCTATGAGATGGCATAAAGAGCACTCAAGTGAAGGAGACATTGTGCATCCCTCAAATGCAAAGGCATGGAAGCACTTTCAATCATTTTATGAGGAATTTGCTTCGGAGAGCAGAAACGTCTACCTTGGATTATGTACTGATGGTTTCAACCCATTTGGAAAACATGGACAACAATATTCATTATGGTCAGTAATTGTCACACCTTACAACTTGCCCCCTCTTTGTGCATGAAACGAGAGTTTCTATTTCTCACCATACTTGTTCCTGGTCCAGAACATCCCAAACGATCTTGTGATGTGTTCTTACAGCCACTGATTTATAAGTTGCAAGAGTTATGGCAAAATGGTGTTGAAGCATTTGACATTTCATGCAGACAAAACTTCAAGATGCATGCAATGCTTATGTGGACTATCAGAGATTTTTCTGCATATGGAATGTTGTCTGGATGGACAACACATGGAAGGTTATCGTGTCCATATTTTAAAGATAGTACTGATGCTTTTCAGTTGAAACATGGACGAAAGACGTGTTGGTTTGATTGTCATAAGCGATTTTTACCGAATTCACATCCTTATCGTCGGAGCCATACATTGTTTACAAAGGAAAAAAAATGTTCATGATGCACCACCACAAGAGTTAGATGGTAATTATTTATCGAGACAACTTAGAGATTTTGGGGTAAATACGACTGCAGAATGCGATGGAAATGGGCATGTCCCAGTCGATGGTTGTGGCAAGTATCATAACTGGCATAAAAAGAGTATTTTTTTGGGGTTTGCTGTATTGGACAGACCATTTGCTATGACATAATCTAGATGTCACGCACATTGAAAATAATTTTTTTTGATAACATCATGAACACAATTTTAATGTCCAAGGTAAGACAAAAGACAACTTAAAGTCCAAATTAAACTTGCCTAGTATATGTGCATGAGAGGAGCTGCATATCATGGCCAACGGAAAAGGTCATACTCCCAAATTTAGATTGAGTGCCATTGCAAATGAAGAGTTTTTTCAATGGTTATTATGTAGCGTTAAATTTCCTGATGGATATGCTTCTAATCTAAGGAATTGTGTTGATAGTCAAGAGGAACGGTTATCTAGGATGAAAATTTAAGATTGCCATGTTTTCATGCAACGTCTACTTCTATTTGCATTTGCAGAACTCATGCCAAAAGATGTTCATGAAGCTATTGCCGGGATAAGTTATTTTTTCTCGGAGATCTTTGCACAAGATCACTCACATCTGATGGAATTCGACAACTGGAGTCCAACATACCAATTATTCTTTGCAATCTTGAATTTTTTTTCCACCATCTAATTTGTACCAAGAAGAACAACTAAGGATTGCAAACGAGAAGATAGCAATAGCCAATGAGAAGATTGTGACACTGGAAAATGACAAGGCTGAGAAAGATAAAGTTATACAGTTTTTGCAAAACTTAGCACATAAGTGGTCATCAAATTTCCAGATTTTCTGAATGAAGATGAAGATGCAACTCAGGAATAAGTCTATATTATATATTATGCTTGTAGTTATTTTTGGTTAAAATTTTAGTAATGTTATTGCAGCTTTAACGTTCTTAAACTTCAGCTAAATATTTTGCCAGAACTATTTTAATGTTAAATATTTAAGCTGGTTCCAAATCTAAAATTTATTTGATTTAGTCGTTTAAATTTTAAACACAATATTAATGATTAATAAATTTAATAAATAAATAGATTAATTAATTCTTTTATAAATAGTCAGAATTTCATGAGAAAATAAATGATCACAAATTCGTCAAAAATTGTCACAACAAACCGATCAAGAAGTGGTCGGAAATTCGTTGATTAAATTAGATAGTAATATGTCAGAAAATGGTCAGAAATCTTTCGCCGTTTTCCGACGTCTTTTCAGACCATTATTTTAGTCAAGAAAAATTGACCATTTCCTGACGAAAATAAATTTCTGACGGAGCTTTTCCAACGACTTTAAATGGTCAAGAATTGGAGAAAAAAACCATTGTTTTGACCAATTTCCGTCGAGTATGGTGGTCAGAAATCGAACTTTTCCTTGTAGTGTTATTTCAAAATATAATGTAGTATTTCAATTCCATTTTTTTAGTTATTTTGGCTAGATGAATCTTAGTGATAACTTAATTATAAGTAAGTCATAAGTCATTGGATGATTGCATTATTAAATATTTATTTATTTTGGTTTAAGAAACCTATCATGAATCATTTAATAATTAAACTATATTATTTCAAATATAATCTAGTATTTCAATTCCAGTTTTTGGTTATTTTAGCTAGATGAATCTTAGTGATAACTTAGTTATATGTAAGTCTTAATTCATTGGATGATTGTATTATTAACTATTTCTTTATTTTGGTTTGAGGAACTTATCATGAATCTATTGGTTTCCGCTGTTTTGGTTATTGCAGCTAAATTGTTTTCGTAATTTTTAATTCTATCAACATTTCACTCTTATAATTATTAAATGAGACAACAACCCTTGGGAATGACTAATCTGACGTTGAAGAATTAACACATCAATTAAATTTCTTCCTTCCTCCTATTCCTTTGCTTTAGGGGAAACTTTTTTTTAACTAGTGTTGCACAAAAAGGATGTTTAAATTTTTTAAATTGACATAAAACTTAGTCTTAGATTCTAGCTTAATTCTAATTAATTCTCATTACTATTATTATTAAAAATTTAAAATTTGTAAAATAAATTTGTAACTAGAATATGGTTTTGATTCTAATTATAAATATCCAAATAGGCAAATTAAATTTTCCATTTTTTTTTTCATTTTATTGAGAAGCCAAAAAATTATATTGTTCTTTTATAGCTTTACTAAAAGAGGAGATTATATGAAAAACATTAACCGATTCTTTCATTTACTTAGGTCACTGGTCATCCGTCGGGAGTTTCAGGTTTAATACCAATGTTTAGTAACAAATCCAATAAATCTAGGGATTTTTGCCAAAACTGACCTAAAACTTGATTTGAATTGCAAAAGTAACCCAAACTTGAATCAAATGCAAAAGTAACCTAAAAGTCTATTGAAATTACAACCAGCCCCTTGTGAACAAACAAAAAAATTGATTTTTGTTTCCGTTTCTAACCCCCACAAGTCGTCTAGAGACGACTTACTTGTAAGTCGTCTATTATAGTATTTCTTAAAAATAATTTAAAAATTTTGTAAAAAATATTTTGATAAGTAAAAAATTGAAATCATGTAATTAACATATGTTTAAAGAGATATAAATTAAGATATAACAAAAGTTAATTGTTTTCAACATAGATGAGTGAAAGTAGTGAGTCGTGATATTCTTTGATTTAGGTTTTTCCAACATATGTTCTAGTATTGTATGTGTTCTTAGGGTTAGATTTTGGAAAGTATAAATGTTTTTTTGAAAAATTTAAAATTGACATACGTGTGTTTATTTCTGTGTATAGTTAACACTATTTAAATATAATTTGATTTTATAACGTGGTTAGTTAGTTAGTTTAGTCAATTTAGTTTAGGGTTTAGGGTTTAGGGTCTGGGCCGACTTACTAGTAAGTCGTCTGGTGAATATTTACGGTAGACGACTTACTAGTAAGTCGTCTGATGCACGTTCAAACCGGACCGAACCTTTAGTTTTACCATTTTACCAATGTACTTTTAAACATAACCGGATTTTTTACCGGGCATATATAAGATTTTTTTTTTTCGGTTTACTGTTTCGCGAAATTTAGAAACTGTAACGTCATTTCTCTCAAAGAGGCGATTTCGAAGGCGATTTCCGACGATTCTCTGTAATCCATCATTCTCATAACCGTTTCTCACCGCCGTTATCACCGTCATTCTCACCACCTTTCTCACCGCCGCTTCCTCTATTTCAAACCCTAGCGGCGTTTGTCTGTAAACCCTAGCGGCGTTTGTCTGTAAACCCTAGCGGCATTTGTCTGTAAACCCTAGCGCCGTTTGTCTGTAAACCCTAGCGGCGTTTGTCTGTAAACCCTAGCGGCATTTGTCTGTAAACCCTAGCGGCGTTTGTCTGTAAACCCTAGCGGCGTTTGTCTGTAAACCCTAGCGGCGTTTCTGTGAGAGGCGTTTCTGTAAACCCTAGCGAGGTAAGTTAAAACGTTGTCTCTTAAGTCCACCGTTCTCACCACCGTTCTCACCGCATTCCTTTTTGGCTGTCTATTTTGGCAAATTTATAACCGCTGTGTCGAAGGCGACTATGGCTTCTCCGAATTTTCAGGTATGCTCTAAAAATGTCTACTGGAAGTCTTGGAAGACTTATAATTAAGTCGTCTAGAAAGTCTTCCAGACGACTTAATTACAAGTCTTCCAGACTTATAATTAAAATGTTATACTGGATGGTTGTGTGTTTGAGATGATTGTCTTTCATTGTTTTGCAGACAAAAAAAATGGATATTCCAAAACTCCCCCGAAGGTTACATACATTAGGGGAAGAGCCCCCCGCAATGAAAGCTATTTCGTATCACACGAATTGTTCGAAGTTGCATGCTGCTTTAAAGAAAGCTCTTCATCGTGACGAATATGAAGAGCTAAAGGAGTCAAAGTTTGGAGTTTTCATCAAGTTTAAAGAGCTCGGATTTGCTTGGGCTTGATACACAAAGGCGTACTCCATGCGTTTTGGTTATCTTGAGCAAGTTTCGAACTTGTCTATCACTTGTAACATGAATAGGAGGAGTGTCTGGAGCCTGCATCATTTCAGCTGGTAACAAGTAGGTTATCTCCACAGATTATGTGCTCATGTCCAGGTTATAATCTTCTTGAACCATTGCAACAAGTTCAGCATGTGTCGAACCTTCACTCAACAAAAATAGTCTCGCTCCTTTGAAATTATCAACCACAAAATCCCAATTAGAATCTTTCAAAAACTATTCTCCATACACTGCATGTAACTGACGCAACATCTGAAAAAATTCAAAATAAAACACATTAGTAAACATAGAGAAAATGAAAGTTTACTAAACATTGACGCAGACGACTGACGGTTAAGTCGTCCGGAAGACATAGACGACTTAAGGGTAAGTCGTCCAAACAGGTCATTTTTGCAATTGAATTTAAAATGAGACGACTTACTTATAAGTCGTCCGGATTTGTTTGTTAAGAAAAAGATTCTAGACGACTTACAAGTAAGTCGTCCAGGATAAACAAGTTAGTTTTGCATTTGACCGAATTGTGTCAGATATTTGACTTTTCCTAGACGACTTACCAGTAAGTCGTCTCTGGGAAATCAAAAATTTCAATATTTTATTAAAGCTAGACGACTTACCTGTAAGTCTTCTCAGGATATTTTGCAATTCGAAAATAAAACTTAAATATTTAACTTTTCCCAGACGACTTAATTTAAAGTCTTCTAGGTAGATGACTTACTTGAAAGTCGTCCGAGAGAAGCAAGGTTTGACTAGAATCTCGGAAAAAAATCTGGACGACTTCGCTTATCCTGGACGACTTTCAGGAAGGTCCTCTACCTAGATGACTTCCCAGTAAGTCGTCTGGGAAAAGTTAAATATTTAAGTTTTATTTTCCAATTGCAAAAGTAACCTGAGACGACTTACAGGTAAGTCGTCTAGCTTTAATAAAATATTTGAATTTTTGATTTCTCAGAGATGACTTACTAGTAAGTCGTCTAGGAAAAGTCAAAGATCTGACACAATTCGGTCAAATGCAAAACTAACCCGTTTATCCTAGTAACCTGAGACGACTTTCAGGAAGGTCCTCTACCTAGACGACTTCCCAGTAAGTCGTCTGGGAAAAGTTAAATATTTAAGTTTTATTTTCCAATTGCAAAAGTAACCTGAGACGACTTACAGGTAAGTCGTCTAGCTTTAATAAAATACTCCCTCCGTTTCTAAATAAGTGTCACTTTGACACTTTTCACGGAGATTAAGAAGTATGTATAATAGACTAATATATCCCTATTTAATGTATGATTAATTAAATGAGAATGATTTAAATAAAAATCTATTGGCTATTCAAAAGGGTAAAAATTAGATTTAATGTACAAAATTGCATTGTGATTGTAGAGTGACACTTTTTTTGAAACAAAACTAAAAACCTAAAGTGACACTTATTATGAAACAGAGGGAGTATTTGAATTTTTGATTTCTCAGAGACGACTTACTAGTAAGTCGTCTAGGAAAAGTCAAAGATCTAACACAATTTGGTCAAATACTAAGTCGTCTAGAATTTTTTTTCTTAACAAACAAATTTGGACGATTTATAAGTAAGTCGTCCGTTTGCTTAGAAGACTTACCCGTAAGTCTTCTTCAACCAGACGACTTACGGGTAAGTCTTCGACGCGAACAAATCTGAAAAAAATTTCAATTTCATACCTTTAACTAGTGAGATGACTTCCTAAGCACACATAGTCTTCTCCAACCACCCAGAACCTCAAACGAAAGTAACCCACCAAGAATAGTTTGCTTGAATGGCTCTACCAAGCATAAAAATTTTAGAATCAAAAGCTTGAGTTTTTTAGATGAATATGGAGACAAAGTTAAAGAGATGTTGTTTTTTGTTCATAAAAATTAGTGCCAATTAATTTTAGGTAGTGTCAATCAATTTTAGGTGCATTAAGAGCTTCAAATTGGTTGTTCATGGTGGTTGTGGTATTGATGGCAATGACAATCTTGTAAATATTTGAAGATGATGAGGTTGAGAGAGTAAAAATGCCATTTTCAGAAAAAAAACAAGAAAAAAATCAGTGGCATTTTCGTAAATAATGTGAACATATGGGTTGAATTGGACAAAAGAAATGACAAAAAAAATGAGAGGTTAGTTTTGTTTTTGACTTTGAGTTTTGAGTCAAATTTGCAAAAAACCCATAAATCTAAGTGTAGTTTTCCGTGCATTTTTTTGGAAAGGGAGTGTGTGAGAGTTGTTCATTTCAAGAATAAACTGGATTAACTCAATGGAACTTACAACTAGCAATGAGTGTCTAATCCCGCAAGTTATTTCTAAATACAAAATTCAATAAAACCCATATTTTAGAACCATAGCCTTTTGTTATTTTTTGGTAAGTTTACTTGACTTTGATTCTCTATCAACCAAAAATTTGGGACCATTAATTAACATGGTTAAAGCTAAATCGTTTGAAGTTCAGATGCAACTTAGTACTCTTTCTACTATATATTGTCTTAATTCAAAATGAAATAGATTTTCAAAATAATAGTTCAACTTTTTAGATATAAAAACTTATTTCGATACATTTTTGAGTAGTTTTTGTATTATGCAGAATTTATAACCTACATATAAAGTAATAAAAAATTCTTTGGATTTCAAGAAAAAAAATTGGTGACAATTACCAATATTTTATTGGTCAGCAAAATTCTCCGAATATTTTTTCTGGGATTAGTGATCTTTTTCAATAGAATTATATATTGAATAAGCTCATTACATGAAAAAAAATTGAAATGAACTTATAAATAATTGATCAATGATTGGAATACATGATCATGAGAGCCAAATTAATCGAAAGATTCATTTTGGTTCGGGAAGGGGTCATAGAAATTTTATTACTGAATGGAAAGATAATCTACTGCCATTAAACGATTTATTAGATAACTGAAATTAGATGATATTTAATACTATTAAAAATTCAGAAAAACTACGTGAAGGAGTCATTCAACAATAGGAAAACACCTAAGCTCACTTGGGTAAAGTAGAAATGGAGGTGGACAGTGTCGTCTAATTGGATACTCTTAAATCAAACGAGAAAAATTAAATTTCATTAATTCAACTTAAAGGACTTTAAAACAATTAGAAAATTACAAAAAAAAACCATTCTTTTTGAGCAACAAAGAACAATTAATCAAGTCTGCGAATGGGGTTTCCAACAAGCTTTACAGGGACTTATATGAACCCTAAATAATTGTTTGAATAACAAGTTATATTTACGTATTATTAATGAAAATAATGGTATGTTTGGTAGTATGAAATAATTGATTAGACCTTTCTTTACGATTATGATAGGCATTTTTCTTCCAAAAAGAATTAGGACAATACTCAAGTTAGCCATTAGAACAAACAAATTTAGTATATTATCCGTGAACATATTGACCAATATAACAGAAAAATGATGATTGTAAATACTAGTACTGTACTTCAAGTGAGTGACAGAATCACTTGTATTTATGATTATAATGAAGTAATAATAGAGTTTGAGGAGGGTACTATATGTATTTCCCTTAATTTAGAATTAATAATGTTGGTGTTGTATTAATGGGTGACGTTTTGATGATCCAAGAAAGAAGTTTAGTCAAAGCTACATCAAAATTGCTGAGATGCCCATGTCTGAGGTTATTTGGAGTGTTTTATAGACACCTTGTCTAACCTTATTGATAGTTAATTAAGGTATGATTTCAGCTTATGAATCTCTGTTAATTGAATTTCCTGTCCCACACAACTGCTATAAGACAATTTAATAGAGAAAATTGTCAATTTAGAAGTTAGAGTGGATAGCGGGAATCAAACCCACGTCGTTAGATTGGAAGGCTAACAGTTTTAGTCAACGTCGGTTGACCAGTTATATATTTTTAACTTCTCTATAATTCAAAACTGAACATGAAACATTGGTTTCATTCGGCTCTGTTATGATGGATGTCAAAAGTCCCAAGTAAAATAAGATAGGAAAGAAATCAAAATTTGATTCATAACATCTATGTTAACTTTTTGTATGAATTCTTTTACAGATTTTTTTATTTATTGATGATCCTTATTTTAGAAGAAAAAAGGTAAACTCAAACAAATTTTCTAGTTACTTCGTTCTTAATTTATGTTTAACGGATTCCTTAGAAAAGGTTTTTTTTGTTTCCACCAAGCTCAAATAATATAATATTTCAATGTCTTTAGTAAACCAGAGTTCTCATTTAAAAGCTATTTTGCTTCAAAAAATTTCTGTACCAAACAAAAAATAGAATTGAAAATTAAGTTACGACTAAGAAACTTTTCTGACTCTACCCATGGATCTTCTTGCTATACTTATTGAATTGTAAATAGTCATCAAATTCAAAATTATGTTTCTGAATTCAGAATCCAAATTGACAATTAATAAGAGTCTTTGGATACAAATTATGAGAATCTACAATCCTCTTTGACCTTTTCATTGAAAGATAAGGACTAAATACTTTTAAGAAATAAAGTTTTTGATCAGAAGATTAATCAAACTGAGAGACCCTTAACTACTAAAGAGGTTAAAGGAACGAATCACACTTTTACCACTAAATTGTATCCGCTACAATGACATTATTGTATAGAATAATTTATATAAAAAATTAAGAATAAAGTAGGGAAGGATTTTTCAAGCCATTTTGTCTAATGAAACCTAATAAGTATCCTTTTTGATTAGGAGAGATGGCTGAGTGGACTAAACCATTGGCATCCCTCTCCTTCCTTCCGCTTTTGATGATGTGAAATAGATTAAATCTAATTAGTAAAATTCGCACATCTCCATTAATTAAATAAAGTAATAAAAAGCTTTCTTTTTTATTCTTCACGTCCCGACTTACGTCATGGATTATTAGATAGGAATCAAAATATGAAAAAGAAAGATTATACAAAAAGTTTTAGAGTAAGCATTACACAATCTCCCAGATTTTACCTTTTTTAAAAAAAAAAGAGAGATTAGATTCTCTATTTTTATCCCAAAAAGTAATAAAAACATGTATCATGCATTACACTAGATTAACTCATCACTACATCATCTACATGGAACATGCATGTAAGAGGAACTTTGGTTGATTATGGAGATACAACTATTAAAGAGAGTATTCCTTTGATCATGAATGGCATTTTACACAATTCGAGAACTATACAGTTAAATTCGGATATCATATAGAACATATGTACCCGGATAGGGAAATTCATGAACTAGTATTTGGACCTGATACTAAGGAATCACGGCTATTTCTTGGAAAATCAGATGTTCTCCAAAGGTGAAATATTTTATTTGGTAAATGATTTATAGGTGTTTATCAGGTAAAAGGAATCATAATTTGAGAGGAATGAAATGTGATACAAAGTGTTTTCGATGTGGAACGGAGGAGGAAACAATAAATCATGTCTTTTAAATGCCCCCCCCCCCCAGCGATTCAAGTATTGGCCCTATCAAGAATTCTAATAGATCCAAACAATTTTCCTATGTAGTTGGCCTTTGCCAATATGAATTATTTTATTTTTTGAAGAATAGGACGATATGTTGATGGTCATCATTTTGTGTAGATTATTTGGTATGAAAATAGCATAATGATATGGTGTTCAATTTGTGTTGACAAAGACCTCGCAATGCCGTACATATGGCTGAAATAGAAGCGTTACTTTGGAATGGAGCATATGTGTCAATGCTGCAAAAGGAGAAACAAAATTCTCTCACTTAGGAGGACATTACACAAATCACAATACCAAGGATAGGAAGATGATGTTTACGGATAGATCTTGGAAGATTAAGGATGTATTCTCTGGATAAAGCTGATATAGTACACTAGAAGATTTTGAGGGATTAATGGGGACAAGAAATGCAAAAGTGAGTCTCTGACCTTTAATGCGGAATTTATAACCTTTATATGGGTGATGAAATGTATAAAAACTCTTAAACAATTTTAAGTGATTTTTGCGATAAATTATTTTCAATTGGTGAAAATAATTTCAAAACTAGAAGAAGGACTTGATTTTACAACACATTGGACGAAATATAAAGAATAAAGAAAAATTTCAGCATGTTTGAGATCACGCATGTACTCCAAACTCAAAACAAAAGGCTAAACAGTCTTCCATATGTTGTTCAAAATCAACCATCCACTTTTGTTTATATTAACACGGAAGCCCTAGTTTGGTTATCAATGTTTTAATCGAGTATGTAACTTGATGACAAGAAAATTATGTTTTATAATGAAGCAATAAATATCATAAGTTATACTCCCTCTGTTTCTTAATAAGTGTCACTTTGACATTTTTCACACAGATTAAGAAAGTGATTGAAATGTGTGTATGTTGTTATTAATTACACTTATTTGACCAATAGTATTTGAGATAAATATAATTATTTATTAAATCAATGCAGATTACAATTAATTTTCAGCTGAAACTAAGTATAATTTGTATTAGGATTCTAAAGTGACATTTTTTATGCAACAAGAAAAAAATGTTAAAATGACACTTATTATGAAACAGAGGGAGTATGTTTTTAAATATTAAATATAGAACACAATAACACTTAATCATTAATTCCTTAAAACTAAACACCAAACCAAACCACACCACACCATAACACAACATTAATATGATTGTTTTCTTTCAATTTGCAACAACCATTTCGGATTTATAGAATTGTATAGTTGGAACATCACTATATCCAATAATAGATCAATTTATTTTTGTATGCGGTATTTTGTTTTCGGCCAATAAAGTCATGTATCATTATTGGAAAAAATGTCATGTATCATTATTGGCAAAAATGTCATGTATCATTTTGAGAGCAAGTCAACGCTAGTTTCTTAATAGAAAATAGTGTTCATAATTGTAATACAAACTTTTGAAGGAATGGTTGCCTTTCATGTTGAAGCTTGAGTCAAATAGTTATAGTTAATCATTATATAATATTTGTAATCTAGAAAATCAATTGCATAGGTGACTAGTGTCTATAATAATATAATATGAAATCTATAAAGAACTAAGTAGTTCAATTACAAGTGGTTGACAAAAAGAACTACTAATAAATATTTTAATTATATACTGAAATTTAAAACTATTTCTATCGACCAACCCGAGTTTGATAAAATACTTATTGTGAAACATGCATCTACAGTAACATGGCTAGAGAGTCTTGATTATTTTTTTGGCATTTGTATTTAAAATTACGTAGTTGGTATATATATATGTTCATTTCGTAATAATGGTAAGTATGAACACGGTTTAAGCTCAACTGACGTTTTCATTTTATATAATCTTAGGAGTTCAGTGCTTCCAAATTAATATATCATTGTTAAAGAGTAGTAATTCAAGACCAGAAAAATGATAAAATTGATTTATAACCCTTCTTTTGGACATATTATTCTTTTTATAATTTTGTATAATAGAGTAGAATAAAACAAAAACATCTATTAAAAACCTATACATCTATAACTAACAGCTTAACAAGTTGGAGTCAGACACACGCCTTTATAGTATTTTACATTGATGTCTTTACCAACTTCGCCGATATGAGAATATTTGCATACATCGACTCGACGACAAAGCAAAAAAGGGCTGCTTACATAAATAAAAGGATTGTTTCATGCTCTTCTAATATATTTTTTTGCTAGATTATAAATATCATTATGAAAATGAAGGTTGAAGTTACAAGATGATATGCTGTTAAACAAGCTGTCAGGCCTCTTTGCTTGTTTACACGGTAAAAAAGTTTTTAAAACATGACGTTAGCAAGATACAGTCTTGAAGAGTCGAATAAAAGATCAAATCAAGATGGACAAGAATGGAGGGACCCAAAGACCCGAGATCAAGTAGCACGACGTTAGCAAAAAGTTGTTTCAATCAGCTGCCTGGATAATTACCTTTCTTAGAGAAACATAGACAAACCTGCTCAAGGACCGACCTCTGAGTCTGGGCTGGACAAAATCTGAAATCTAATTTCGACAAAGATGGGACAACATGGACCACATGTTCTTAATAGCGCTAAACTCACCCAGCCGCACTTGTCTTCCAGACTCAAGGTGTGACCCCCCCAAGCTTCATGAATTGAAATCAAAGAATCTCCACAACCTTAGTCGATAAAACCTACTTGTCAAATCCAGACTCACAAGCAACACCAATCAACACCTAAAGGAGGAAGATGAGCTAATTAAAGCATCACTCAATAGTAGACCGCCTAGCTTGACTCTATGGGGAAGCAACTCCACAACGAAAGTATGAGATCCCGAGACCTCTAGCTTAGTGGGGCATATCCATAATAGATCAAAAGAAGCTACATTTGGGAACCACCCCCGTCGAAATAACCTAGATATTGGGAGAGGAGAGACGTTCATCGGTGAAGAGAAGAAATGGAGCGCCGACTTAGTCGATGTAGAAGCCAAGACACTACTTGACCACCTCAGAATGTAAATGAAGGCGGAGCTACAAATTCGCATACAACCATTGCAGAACAGAGATTTTTCACCAACGGCAACCACAACGTGGAGAAAGATGGACTAGGCGAGAGAATCTATCGTGGGCCCTCTCGCAGCGCCGGATGGCGCCAGAGAGGCAAAGCGGCGATGAAAGTTGAAGTCAACCACTAGTAAAATCCTATCGTATAGCCACGGTAAAACCACTAAAAAACCGTGGCTATGTAGGAAAAATATGTGACTATATAAAATTCAGCCACGATTCTATGTCGAAAAATTACTGTGGCTATAGCTTCGTGGCTACAAAAAATTGTGGCTTTGCATGGCTATTTAGCCACGGTTTTACCACACTGTTTCATGGCTATATTAGCTACGGTATTACCACAAAGTGGTGTGGCTATGCTTAGCCACGTTTTTGCCAATTTATTTTTGTGGAAAATATATAGTTATGCTATTCCCAATTATTTTCATGCCTAACTTAGCCACAGTTTATATATGTAAACGTGTTTTTTAGCCACTGTATTTGTCGTGGCTACTCTTAATTGCGTTTTTAGTGGCTAATTCTTTAGCCATGTTTTTTTTTAAATGTGGTTTTTGTTTTGATTACCTAAATAAAGCTTATTTAATTGCTAATTTAATCCTAAAACACAATTTAAGCAAAACATGAAACTATATTAATATCAAGGTTCATAAAAGGCTAAACATAAAAGATACTAAACATGAAATTATAGTACACAACATTGAATTTTTAGAAGCAAAAGCTTAGAGTTTTAAGAAGCAAAAGATATGATTAGAAGATGCTAAACAAACATCTAGATACCATTGGCTTGGGAAAGCTGAGCATAAAGGGCTTGTTGCTGAGTATGAGCTGCTTGGGGCTGAAGCATTTGGACGATCTGATCGATTGGAGACCTTGTTGCTGACACGTCCACCTTGATTATTGCTATATCCTCCTTCACAACACTTACATCAGCAATAACACTTTGTAAGCTTGTCTCCAGTCCACTCACACACAGCTCCAACTCCAGGTTGCGGGCAAGATAAGCTGGGACTCTTGCAGATGGTGCATATTCGCTATATTGGGCACTGCCGAGTCCATAGACATGTAAAAACACTTAGGGAATGCAGAAACCCTAAATTGATGGTATCTATAAAACCAAAAAGCATACCAGAAACCTAAATCGATGAAGCTTATAAGTAAACATGCATGACCAAAAAGTAATCTAAACAGATAAAACAAACCCTAAAATCGATTGTCTCTAGGAAACATGACATGAAAACCTAAATCGATGGTATCTATGAAAACCCAAAATCCAATGACAAACCCTAAATCGATTAAGGAAGGAGAGAAAGGGTGGTAACCCTGAGAGAAATAGTAGATCGGAGACGGCGAGGATTGTTAACGGCGAGGTGAGAGACGGTGACGACATGAGAGGGAGAATGAGAGGAGAGAGAGAGAGAGAGAGAGTTTTTAATTTCGGCTAAGTGTGTATATGAGAAAGAGGAGACAGATCGATTCCACAAAAAAGGTGACCAAAACCGTGGCTAAACTAAAATTAAACAACGAATCTAATATCTATTGGTGACTTAACCCAAAATACTTGGAGACAAACCAAAAATTTGGAGCCAAACCAAATTTATTTTGGTCTAGTCACGACATTGTAGCCAAATCGTGGCTGTCTTATAAGTAAACCGCCGAAACCCAAATTAATTAAGAGCCAATAACAAAATATTTTGGAGGCAAACTGATATTATTATATTGAGCCAAAACCAAATTTCACATAGCCACGAAAATTTAGTGGCTATCTCGTGGGCTATATCATATAGACGAATCCCTAATCCCTAAACACTAAAAATACAAACAACAATCCTCTTGTCTACATTTCTCATACTTGCATCTACTAAACACACAAACAACATTCTCATACTAGAAAATGTTACAACATTCATTATTTTACAACATTTATACTTTATCATACATCATTCTCATACTTGCATATTTTACATCATTCATTATTTATCATACAACATGCTCACACTTACAATAATTTTCATCATTATTATTTATCATACAACATGCTCACATTTACATATTTTACATCATTCATTACTACTCTGAATCATCTTCAATCGTTACCTGATGTTCCTAATCCTCATCGATGACCACATGAGCAATATCATAATCAGAGACATCATCAACAACATGTGTTTCAATTCGTAGCAATGAACTTTCTGCAAATTAATCACGTATATCATCTTGCCACGCGGTTAAAACACAACTTCTGAAGTTTCTCGGATTTCTCGTGGTAATACTTTTGCGCAACGCCAACCATTCATCTCCTGAAGCTCGACGTACCCGCAGATAAGGAATGAAACATGCTTGATCACAAATAACTGAAAAGACAAATACATTTGAAATCTAATAATACAAAACTGTATCATATTATCCTTATTCCAATTACCTTGTAATACAAAAGGATCATATATTGCATATTGTTTTGCGTAGGTGAGACATCGAAACAAGCCCAAATGGATGTCTTTTCATACCGCGATTCTCGGTTGTATCAAACCAACAACATTTAAAAACCATTTCATTCAAGCCAACATCACCATGATACTCCACCATCATTATCTCTTCTATGAGGCCGTAGTAATATGTATCAGTGGTTCCAGGAAAAAAAACACACCATAAGTTTGAGTTTTTCTTATCTTGACAGTAGTTGTGAGTGTGAAAAGTATATACCTGTGAGTGGTATAATTGGCCAAGACCTATAACTTTGCTTCGGACCTTGTACAAAATTCAACATTCATATATGAAAAGTGTAAAACGCAGTGGCATCATTAATCTGCAATACAAATTATTATCATTATCATTAATTACATCTTAGTATTTAAATTAATACATTATAACTCACATAGTCTTTGACCCAGCTTGCAAACTGGGTGTCTTTTGCTTGTTGCAATGCACATATCAGGGACACTTTGTGTCACATATTCTTCAAACATGCTACTAATAAGCAAACATTTAACTATAGGCTAATATATATATATATTTTTTTATAATTTTAAAATTACCTTGCATATGGTGTAAATGCTTCACATTTGAGCATCATAAAATATCTGGATGGTGTTATCTTCATCATTTAACCAACCAGGTGAGCATTGTCCCACTGACTCTCCCTTCATGGTAGAACAAGACTGGTATCTCTGGATAGTTTTATGTGAAACGAGTATTGTTCGGGCCTTTTGGAATGCTCAAGTTTTCAGGATGCCCAAAAAATTGGAAGATACATTTGAAATCTCCTCGTTATACAATGTGCAACTATCGAACCCGCAATGTGAGCTTTTTTTTCTTACCATCTTCTTCAAACTGGTACATGTATCTCTCAAATACATACATCAACCTAAAATGGACGGGACCACCTAAGGCTGCTTCATCTGGAAGGTGCACAACAAGATGTTCCATAACATCAAAGAACGAGGGAGGAAATATTTTTTTCCAAGTTACAAAGCTTCAACCGATATTTTCCTTTTAAAGGCCAACATCAGATTCTTTCTAGATCTTCGAAGAAATATCTCGGATGAAGAGAGTAATATTTGCAAACAAAACAATAAAAGTTATAACATCAATTTTAGTAAAATAAATATGAAAAGGGGGAAAATTATAAATTACCTTTAATTGTTGTGTGAACATTTTTGGGTAGGAGGTTCAGCGAACGCAAATGAGTATCGTCGTTCCATAATGACATGACAATCATGACTTTTTAGTCCATGTAGCTTTAAAATGCTTTCGTCAATACATCGACTGAATTGGAGGCGTACCCATCGGAAATTGTATTGTCATTTTAAACCACATAAGGAATTGTCGCTTTTCCGCATTAGACAACCTGAATATTGGCACATGCACGTTCTATGTTGTCTTATCTCTAAATCTCGCCTTTCTGTATAAATCCCGGAAGATCCAATCTGCTTTTGATATTGACTTTCCTCTTTCCAGGAGCATTTAACATTGTGTTCGTCAGATTATCGAATAAGTTTTTCTCAATGTGCATGAAATCAAGGTTATGTCGAAGAAGATGAGTTTCCCAAGACGGTAACTCCTAAAAATGTTCTTCTTTACCTAATTATGAGTAACTATGTACTCAGATATTGTCCGAAATGGGTTTTTCATGTCCATTCCCTCCACAATCAAAGGTTTTTGATTAACCTTCTATATTATTTATCCTTTCAAGCAAAAATTCTTCTCCAGTCAACCACGGTGGAAGAGGATCCACCATTGGTTTTTGCCTCGTTTAAATGCTTGACTATTTCTCTTGTAGAGATGATCATGTTCTAGAAACCTTCTGTGGCAATCAAACCAACTATGTTTCCGTCCATTAGGCAACCAAAATGCACTCGTCTCATCTTGACAATATGGGCACACCATCCTACCATGAGTCGTCCAATATGACAACATGCCATACGCTGGAAAGTTGCTTACCGTCCACATCAATACTGCTCGCATGATGAACATTCTTTCCTTGAAATATCATAAGCATCCACACCATCCCTCCATAAGCTCTGTAATTCTTCAATCAACGGTTGAAGGTAGATATCTAAGCTTTTCTTCGAATGTTTAGGCCCGGAAACTAGTACCGAAAGGAAAAAAGAACTCTCTTTTCATGCACATTACGAAGGCAGATTGTAAGGAGTTACAATAACCGGCCAAACAGAATGTGCTTCACCATTCATATCGATCGGATAAAACCCATCTGTGATAAGCATATATAAATATTACGGCTTTCAGCAGCAAATGCAGGATATACTTCATTAAAGTGCTTCCACGCTATGGCATCAGATGGATAATGCATCTCGCCTTCCGGACACACATGTTCCTTATGTCACCGCATTTTGGTAGATGTCGCCTCGAGTTGGTATAAACGTTTGAGACGATCTGTTATCGGCATGTAAAAATATTCTTTGTTTTGGTTTGTTTTTCTTTTTTCCATGGTTCGGGTCATAGCGATCTGCTCCACAAAACCGACAACTGACCAACTTCGCATCTTCCCCTTTCCAAAATAGTATACAATTATTCTCGGCAAACATGAATTTTCTGTACGGGTAACCCAAGAGCTCATGTCAACTTCTTTGTTTTGTCATACGATGATGAGGCTTTATTCGGCTTTGGAAGCATTTTTTAAATGCTTCAGATAATTCATATACACAAGCAGTACAACTGGTATAGCATTTAAATGCTTCAGATAATTCAGATAATTATCATCAGTGAAGCAAGATACAACTGGTATATTCCTTCTGCACATCCATCGTAAAGAGGTTGAATAGCTGCTACAAATGCTTCAAAAGCACTATCATGATATGGCTCCGCTATATCCGTCTCTTCGATTGGTGCCAGCATGTATGTCGGTTGAAATGTCCAACTGTACTTCTAGAATTTCCTGGTAACAATCATCATGAGCATTCCAAAAAGGATTCTCCCACATTCCCTCTTCACCCATCGAATATTCGCCCCAGAACTTTCCCCAATATCATAGAAGTTTTCTCTGTGGGCTCATCCAAATGTAGTAATTCCCCTTAAACCTGTATGAAAAAATATTTCTTGAGACAACTTTTGCATCACGTTTTTGCTTCGCGCACATAGACATAATAAAGTTTTTTCGCTCTTGATAATTTGCTTGATTACACGCAAAATGAAGAAACGCTTTGATGCCTCCTAGAAAA